>JAWMAR010000001.1:21738996-21775698 GCA_036785375.1 Leucoraja ocellata
ACTCCAGCTTTTTGAATTGATTTGAATTAAATACATTTTATTAGCCAAGTATGTACACATACAAGGAATTTGCCTTGGTGCTTTGCTCGCAAGTAACAACACGATATGCGGTAGACAATTAAAAATAAAACATTATAATTTAAACATGTTAAGAATTAAATTAAATACCAGAGCAAAAGGGGGCTACAGACTATTGGCCATTGTGTCTATAAAAGACGTTTTGGCTGTTGTGATTAAGAAGGAACTGCAGATGCCGGAAAATCGAAGGTAGACAAAAGTGCTGGAGAAACTCAGCGGGTGAGGCAGCATCTATAGAGGAAAGGAAATAGGCTAAGTTTCGGGTGGAGACCCTTCTTCAGACCCAGAAGGGTCTCGAACCGAAACGTTGCCTATTTCCTTCGCTCCATAGATGCTGCCTCGCCCGCTGAGTTTTGGCTGTTGTGGTTCAGGTCGAGACCCTTCTTCAGACCCAGAAGGGTCTTGACCTGAAACGTTGCCTATTTCCTTCGCTCCATAGATGCTGCCTTGCCCGCTGAGTTTTGGCTGTTGTGGTTCTGGTCGAGACCCTTCTTCAGACTGAATAGCCGATGATGTAGAGATATAGAACAAATGAATGAAAGATATGCTCAGATTCGTTAAACAGGTATTTATTTGCACCTGTAAAACATTTTTTGAAAAGTGATACTGATGATTTAACTTCAACAGTCAGTGCCATTCCTCTGTAACTTTGGCTGCTATTTACAAACTTTTAAATTACTGTCCTCAACTGAACAAAGAGATAACATACATACTGTGCCCTCCATAATGTTTGGGACAAAGACCCATCATTTATTTATTTGCCCCTGTACTCCACAATTTGAGATTTGTAATAGAAAAAATCACATGTGGTTAAAGCGCACATTGTCAGATTTTATTAAAGGCCAATGTTATACATTTTGGTTTTACAATGTAGAAATCACAGCTGTGTTTATACATAGTCCACGCATTTCAGGGCACCATAATGTTTGGGACACATGGCTTCACAGGAGCTTGTAATTGCTCAGGTGTGCTTAATTGTCTCCTTAATGCAGGTATTAGAGAGCTCTCAGCACCAAGACTTTCCTCCAGTCTTTCAATCACATTTGAAAACTTTTAATGCGGTTTATCAACATGAGGACCAAAGTGGTTCCAATGAAAGTCTAAGAAGTCATTATGAGACTGAAAAACAAAAATAAAACTGTTAGATACATCAACCAAACCTTAGGAACATCATTAAAAAGAAAGAGAGCACTGCTGAGCATATTAATCGCAGAGACTTGCAGGCCAAGGAAGACCTCCACACCTTCACAATGACAGAAGCATTCTCTCTATAATAAAGAAAAAAACCCAAACACCTGTCCGACAGATCAGAAACACTCTTCAGGAGTCAGGTGTGGATTTGTCAATGACCACTGTCCGCAGAATACTTCATGAACAGAGGCTACACTGCAAGATGCAAACCACTGGCTAGCCGCAAAAATAGGATGGCCGGGTTACAGTTTGCCAAGATGTACTTAAAAATGCAACCACAGTTCTGGAAAACAGTCTTGTGGACAGATGAGACGAAGATTAATTTATATCAGTGCGATGGCAAGAGCAAAGTGTGGAGGAGAGAAGCAACTGCCCAAGAGCCAAAGCATACCACCGCATCTGTGAAACACGGTGGTGGGGGTGTTATGGCCTGGGCATGTATGACTGCTGAAGGTGCTGGCTCACTTATCTTCATTGATGATACAACTGCTGATGGTAGTAGCATAATGAATTCTGAAATGTATAGACACATCCTATCTGCTCAAGTACAAACAAATGCCTCAAAACTCATTGGCCGGCAGTTCATTCTACAGCAAGACAATGATCCCAAACATACTGATGAAGCAACAAAGGAGCTTTTCAAAGCTAAAAAATGGTTAATTCTTGAGTGGCCAAGTCAATCACCCGATCTGAACCCAATTGAGCATGCCTTTTATATGCTGAAGAGAAAACTGAAGGGTACCAGCCCCCAAAACAAGCATAAGCTAAAGATGGCTGCAATACAGGCCTGGCAGAGCATCACCAGAGAAGACACCCAGTAACTGGTGATGTCCATGAATCGCAGACTTCAAGCAGTCATTGCATGCAAAGGATATGCAACAAAATACTAAACATGACTACTTTCATTTACATGACATTGCTGTGTCCCAAACATTATGGTGCCCCAAAATGGGGGGGGGACTATGTATAAACGCTGCAGTAATTTCTACATGGTGAAACCAAAATGTATAAAAATGGCCTTTATTAAAATCTGACAATGTGCACTTTAATCACATGTGATTTTTTCTATTACAAATCTCAAATTGTGGAGTACAGAGGAAATAAATAAATGATGGGTCGTTGGAGGGCACTGTATGTAGTGATTGTACATTGCACCTCTGCACAATAACAAAGTGCATTTATAAAAACACCTTAAAATAAAGTACCACAAATTGGTTAGCACAAGACAAACTATGTAAGAACAGTGAGGATAAAAAAACCCATCAGGCAATTAACTAATGCTGTGCTTGCTTGCTCGTCCTTGTTAAATACTTTGATGTCAGGTAGGTTGTAAAGGAGGGCAGGTAGAGGATGTCAGAGTCCACGCCAAGACGTACAATAAACTCCTATTTTTATCATAGTTTTGTTTAGTTTATAGATACAGCGCGGAAACAGGCCCTTCGGCCCACCGAGTCCGTGTTAACCCGTGATCCCCGCACTCCAACACTATCCTACACACACACACACATGGGACAATTTACAATTGTGCCAAGCCAATTAGCCTACTAACCTGTACGTCTTTGGAGTGTGGGAGGAAACCGGAGCACCCGGAGAAATCCATGCAGGTCACGGTAAGGAGGTACAAACGCCTTGTTTATAAGGATTTGCCCTTGGTTGTACAAGGAAATCAAGGAACCCAAGGAACCAACACTTATTCCAGCAAAGAAAAACACTTTTTTTTTTTTTTTTTAATGCACTCCAGCCTTGGAGAAATAGCATGCAGAGTTGCACGTATGCAGATCCCATGTTCCACCAAACCAGAGCCAATATTGTCATGGGAATATAGACTGCTCTGATTCTATGAAGGAAAGAAACACCTTCAAACCTGCGATTTGCAACTCCATTCCTTCCAACAGCACCCGCCCAGATATCGGCGTAACCACACACAAGACAGACAACGTTGAGGACACTGTGTATGCAAAGTCTTTACATTTTATAATTGACAATTTAAAAAATTGGAAGAGACAGGGGTGGGGCAAGGAGAATTATTCCCCCAAGATGTGATGATATGAAATGCATTGTCCGAGGTGACGCAAAAAGCAAATTGAAGGATAAATGCAAGAAATAGAAAAACAAAATGCTGCCAATCCTGGAGGCAAGGTCACGGAAGTGGAATTAATTATACAGCTCTTTCAAAAAGGGACAGGAGGCGTGATGCACCAAATAAACTCCATGTGCACTGCATGTGCGGATAAAATCCTAACAACAGCACTTTCCACATTAATAGATCCAAGGCGTATGTATTTTTCAGATCTGGTTAGAATCTGTAGAGAGTAAGAAATCTCCATGTGGATATCACAGTCATGGGGGGGGGGGGGGAATCTCTTATTTAAAAAAAAGTGAACACCCACCTTTCTTGTACGAGGGAAAAATATCAAGCACATCAGCCAATCGATAAGCACCAAGAGTTGTTATCCTGAGGTTATATTTATAAGAAGCTTTACATATTGTCCCTGGGATACAGTCAAGGTGAGAGAGTGTATTTCAATGGATACTCCAAGGAATACTGTCCGTTTGCAAGCTGACATGAGCTGCCAACTCATGAGGTACTTACTTTATTAGCACTGTTCAAACACACAAGCTGGGTAGTCCCAACCCCTCCCTGGTTAACACAGCATTTATGCTCGTCTGTCGAAACCCCCACCCCCCCCCCTGCTCTCTGCCCTCTCGTGATCCGTGCGACAGTGTCGATCCAGTTCACAACTAGACATCTCACCCCTGCCAAGTTCACCAAGACTGGCAAACGCATTGGAGGGCAGCTCAGCAGATTCAGCCTTGCCCTGTTGGGGTTAATGGACATATCAGGAGAAGTGGCGGCAGATAAGGGCATATCTTCACCAACTACCCCCGACAACTGGCATTGTGGCCACCCACAGCAGCAGTAACTTTACCACTCCCCCCCCCCCCCACACCCCCAACTCAGTGATCCCCAACGTCTTGCATCAAGCTTTAGACTTTAGAGATACAACGCGGAAACAGGCCCTTCGGCCCACTGACCAGCGATCACCCCCACACCAGCACACTCCTACACACTAGGGAGAACTTGCAATTTTAAACAAAATTAAGCCAATTAGCCTACAAGCCAGCACGTTTTTGAAATGTAGAGGAAACCGGAGCACCCGGAGAAAACCCACTCAGTCACAGGGTGAACGTGCAAACTACGTACAGACAGCACCCGTAGTCAGGATTGAACCCAGGTCACTGGCGCTGTGAGGCAGCAACTCTACCGCTGCGCACCATGCGGCCCCATAGAGAAATCCTCCTGGGGTTTGTTTCTGAACATATTTTAATCAATCACCAATATTGTGTGGGGGGGGGGGGGGGGTGGGGGGAGGAGATGTAAAAGACACCAATCTCAGCATCAGAATTGTTGTTCAAACTGGTGATCGCCAGCCACTGAGCTGAACAAGAGTCGGAGGGCGTTTTGGTTGTGAGGAAACCTTGCCCTCTCCACAGAAAACTCCTTCAGGAGGCACCAGAGTGACCTTCAGACAGAGTTCTCGCTGGCCGAGGAGGAGATGTCGAAGTCTATGGAGCCATGGCTGACCACCAGACGCAGGTGCTTGGAGCGAGCAAAGGGAGTGAAAACACTGGGTCTTTTCTCCTGGCCACCGAGGAGGCAAAGCAGCTGTGGGAGAGCAAGCCCTCGTCGCACTCCCCGCCCGGCGATGTTCCCAGCCCCATCGTCTCCGGAGAGCTCGCCAGGCACCTGATCCGCTTGTGGCGGGTTGAGTTCTGCCTCGAGCCGTCGGGATCCGTCCCCGCTCTCTCGCCGTCCAGCTGCTTCCGTTTGACGGCCGACTTCGGGGAGGGCCGGGCTCCTCTCCTCTGGCCGCCGCTTGCCCGCTTGTGCCGCCTGGCGCGGGAGCACGGCTGAGCGGTCCTGGCCGTGCCGCCTCCGCTCGCTGCTCCGGGATCAGGCGACCACCCCCCTCTATGTTCAGCCTGGCCGCCAGCTTGCGGCTGTCGTACCAGGTGCGGGTGGCGCTCTGGCAGACCTTGAGATGTCCTCCAGAACGACGCGGACACGCTGCAATACCAAGCGGCTCGCTCCATCGCCACAGTTGGGGGGAGGTGTCGGGTTGCCTTGCACTTTGTTCTCAACACTGGTGACAAGGACCATGTCCTTGCTCAGATCAATCTTCACAAAATGGGTCAAACCAAAAGATCTTCTTGGTAACATCTCCGGGCTTTGTGAGGTCCTTCTCTTTTGACCCGTCCTTTCTTTCGATCCCTGTTTCCTTCGACACCACCACCACCACCTCCTCGTCCTCCTCTTTCTTCTCGAGGAGCTACCAGACACACTCTCAGGTTTAGTGGGTGAAGCAACAGGAGGCTTCACTGTGGAGAAGTTGACGTTTGCACCAGAGGCCAACCCAAAAACCTTTGAACTCTCCAAAGTGGACTTTGACTCTCTGGAGTTGGGCCCAGATGCTGGGACTCTGCCGGTGCTTGCAGGGGGGTTTAGATTGGTCACATTTGCTTGTTGCTGGGAGGTTGCTAGGTTTGACCCCGTTCCGATTCTTCCCGGAATCTGCCCCCGCCTTTTGTTGCAGTGATTCCAGTCGGATGGGTCAAGTTTCCAGCCAGATTCCCGCAGTCGTACAGGTCTACTCGCAGTCCCTTCAGGACCACACCTTCGGGCACCAGGGACACTGCCGACGTTCCAGGGTCGGTTAGCCGAGCGGAGTGGTGACTCCGGCGTTGACGGCGGGCACCTGGGAGGTGTCCCCGCCATCGGCTTCTGCAACCCAGCCTCGCCACGGCAACAGTCAGTCCTGCCCTCATTCGGCAAACACTCCGCTGGACCGGGCCGCCTCACTGCCACCTCTGCTCTGCCAGCTGGAAAGGTCAACGGCCGCAAGGCCAGCGCTGGAGCTGCAGATGGCGACCTGGAGTGGGCGTTTTTTGACAGCTGCCTTCTCCATTTCTTCCGTTGGTTCCTTCTCGAACTCAAGGAGAGCCTTCTGGTTGAATCTGAAACCAAAACAAAACACACAAATGTGTTAGCCTTCGTCAGTCCCATCAATTGTCATCCAAAACTCAGTTCTTTCCTTCAGCTTTGCGAGCCTTGAACTGGTTACATAGAAAACATAGAAAATAGGTGCAGGCCATTCGGCCCTTCGAGCCTGCACTGCCATTCAATATGACCATGGCTGATCATCCAACTCAGTATCCCATCCCTGCCTTCTCTCCATACCCCCTGATCCCTTTAGCCACAAGGGCCACATCTAACTCCCTCTTAAATATAGCTAATGAACTGGCCTCAACTACCTTCTGAGGCAGATTCACCACTCTCTGTGTAAAAATGATTTTCTCATCTCAGTCCTAAAAGACTTCCCTCTTATCCTTAAACTGTGACCCCTAGTTCTGGACTTCCCCAACATCGGGAACAATCTTCCTGCATCTAGCCTGTCCAACCCCTTAAGAATTTTGTAAGTCTCTATAAGATCCCACCTCAATCTTCTAAATTCTAGCGAGTACAAACCGAAGTTGGTATCCCCTTGGCTGTATTGCCACCGTTTAGAGGTCAATTAAGTTGGCGATAATGACTAGGTGTCTGATCGAGGGAGGAGTTCATGATTTCCACTCGTGCACAATCAAAAAGGGACGCCCCAAAGTAATGAAGAAAGATTCATTACCCCGGCCTCTCCATTTCACGTGCTTCCACCGCTGTCTTACAACCTATTATGTTAACACCAAGTCAGGGTGGCACAGTGGTGCGGAGGTAGAGTTCCTGCCTCACGGCGCCAGAGACCCGGGTTCCATCCAGACCCACGGGTGCTGTCTGTACGGAGTTTGCTCCAGTTTTCTCCCACACTCCAAAGAACATGCAGGTTTGTAGGTTAGTTAGATTTGGTAAAATTCTAAAGTCCCGAGCGTTTTACGTGAGTGATTTATGTGTTCTTGAAATAACGCGCCTATTTAACTAATACCAAACCCAAACTATGCACTGTATTTATGAAATAACATGCTCAAATGTTCACCTTTTTAAATGTATATGTTAAATTGACGTGTTTTTGAACGACGTGTTGCTATTCAGGAACATTAGCCCCATGTGAAAGGCTGGGTGCCCCTAGCTTGTTTTTGAAAAGCCTGCAGTATATTTCGAGAACGGGCTCTTTAACCTGTATTTGTATACTGAAGACGGTTTGATTGGAACATGTATTGTCTTTCCGCTGACTGGATAGCACGCAACAAGAAAGCTTTTCACTGAACTTGGCACATGTGATAATAAACTAAACCAAACTGAGATCTCTGGAACACAGAATTTACCAACTGAGGTGTAAATACATTTCTTCTCATTTCAGTCCCTTATTGAGAAAAGTGCCGCCTAGATCTGGAATCTCAGCTCAATGAAATGGAGGTAGCAACAGCGGAGGTTGAAAACCCTGGAAGAAGTTGGATGGACGAGCTAAGGTGAGCCATTAAACTTTCTTCATTTTGTGAATACTGTTCGCAAGTTCGTGATGAATTTAACCTGATCAACAGACTGAGAATCCATTTGGATGTTTCACCAGCCATTTCCACCCAGAGTCATAGACTCAGAGAGTGACACAGTGTGGAAACAGGCCCTTCGGCCCAACTTGATGTATTCAAGAGAGAGTTAGATATAGCTTGTGGTGCTAGCGAGCGGTCCTGGACATTGGGCCGCCCGTAGCTGCAACTGCGGAGGGCACGGGAGGCCCTGACCACGGGGAACAATGAGGAAGAGACTGACTTTTGGTGCCTTCCCACACAGTGGGAAACTTTGATTCTGCTGTGTGGGGATGTTTTATGTCAAACCCTATAGTGTCCCTTATTTTTATTGTATGGCTGTATGGGAATTTCATTTCACTGTGCCATCTGGCACATGTGATGACTAAATCTATCTTGTATCTTGTAATGGAATCAAGGGATATGGGAGAAAGCAGGAACGGGGAACTGGCTGTGGATGATCAGCCATGATCATATTGAATGGCGGTGGTGCTGGCTCGAAGGGCCGAATGAATGGCCTACTCCTGCTCCTATTTTCTATGTTTCTAACTTGCCCGCACCGGCCAACATGTCACAACAACAACAGAACCTGCCAGCCCCAGCAGTAGCCCTATCCAGATATTACTCACCCTGCCACATTGCCCTATCCACCGTTTTCTGGCAACGGGAAGCACGTGTTGCCATCAACCATCTTCCTTTGCTTTTCTCTTTCATTCGACTCAGGCGACTGTCCGTCTCTCTTAGTCTGTAATTGCAGAGAGCATCCATTTCAACATCTCGGTTCTTCATCCTGAAGGCTCCTTCACCTCTCCTGGAAGAATTTAAAGATCAACTCTTTTTTTGTTGTTGTTCATGATACGAACAGCGAAATAACAAATCTTCATTAATGGAGTTAATGGAGTTTCATTAATTTCTTGCCACTGGCTCTTTGTGAGTCTTTCCAAAGCTGCCGGTGCCCGTACCGAACTACCACAGAGGCTTGCTGAGCCATTTAAAAGTCACCTTCACTGTTGTGGGCCTGTGGTCAGGCATAAATCAGACCAGCCATGGATGGTGGAGTTTCTCCGCAAAAGGACAATAGTGAACATGATGGATTTTAAACAACTCAGTCATTTCTAATCAATCGTTCTCAGATGCTGCCTCACCCGCTCAGTTTCTCCAGCATTTCTATCTACCTTCAGTCAATTCTAATGGTCACCATTACCAAGACCAGTACTTAATTGCAGATTTGTTGAATTTTTGAATGTGTTTTTTTCTATCTGTGATGGTGGGTTTTCAGTTCAATTGACCAGGCCTCTGGATACGAGCCCAATCAATAATTACACCAACTGTGAACTCAATGTTGACTGAGGCTTAGTTGACTTGTCTCTGACTCACTTCACCTGAAGTTTGCAATGTGGTGCCTCAACCCCTACACTACCTTCCTCCATATTAGGTCTGGGAGTATCTGATCTCTCACCTCTCACACGTGTAGCATTCGCACAGCTCGTTGTTTTCACCAAAAAAGCTGTTGCCGTAGTAGCAGGTGATTTCGTCTCCAGGCTCAGTCTCGCGAAGGACTTTGACGCATGCACGGCCACCCTCCGTTGGAACAAACTGCGTGAGTAAAACACAAAAGGAATGCATTTACAGGAGCCAGTTGTGCCATGATACAGTGTGGAACAACAGACCACAATATCACACTTGCAATCAGAGTGAAGCAGCGTGGAAACAGGCCCTTCGGCCCAACTTGCCCATACCAGCCAACATGCCCCAGCTACGCTAGTCCCACCTGCGTGCATTTGGCCCATATCCCTCCAAACTGTCCTATCCATGTACCTGTCTAACTGTTTCTTAAACGTTGGGATAATCCCAGCCTCGACTATTTCCTCTGGCAGCTTGTTCCATACACCCACCACCCTTTGTGTGGAAAAAGTTACCCTCAGATCCTATTAAATCTTTTCCCCTTCATCTTCAACCTATGACTCTGGTCCTCGATTTCCCTACTCTGCGCAAGAGACTCTGTTTCATCTACCCGATCTATTCCTCTCATGAATTTATCACGATCCCGATGCTGCAGTTTTCTATGCACAGTAATCCTATCTCTAGCATTCCTGAACCCTTCACCCCTCTCTCTTCACTTTAGATGCTTCTTAAAACCAATCTCCAACCAAACCTATGATCAACAGTCCCAATGTCTGCTGGTGTGGCAAGGTGTCGTATTTTGATTGCTAATGCTGATGTGAATTGGCGGCTATGTTAAAGCCGCTGTACAAATGCACGTCATTGCTACTGTGAGGAAGAATGAACACGCCATTTTCCCCACAGAAAGGGAAGGGGTTGACCCAGACCGGTTGGGACAACACCCATTTCTGTTCCTAATTTTCCCCAAAGACAGCAAGCACGGTAAATACCCAAGTACTTGGTTTTGGTTGGTGACAAATGCTGACGAGCAGAACACTGGCGAACATTAACGCCCAACTGAGAAGGCAGACTTATTCTCCCCATGATGTATCAAGGCTCCAAGTACTACACCAAGATATCAAACGATGGATTCTTTTGAACTTGAAATCTGTTAAGATTCATAAACTAGCTGCATAAACTAGCTGATACATTTCATAGTAGGAAAAGCAGAAGAATGTAAAGGGCCTGTCCCACGGCGATTTTTTCGGCGACTGCCGACATCACTGACTGGCGTATCATTTTGCGGCGTGATGGCGTGTCGACGCGCGGTGTTTTTTCAAGTGTCGCAACATTTTTTTTGTCGCCGCTGGATTTTGAAATGTTCAAAATCTTTTGGCGACACTGACATGGCACCGGCAGTCGCCAAAGAAAACCGCCAAGTGGGACAGGCCCTTAAAATTTAAAGTCAATACAAATTGAGGAATTGTTTTCCTTGTATGGTACCAAGGAGGAGACAGATACAAAAGGCTGGAGTAACTGAGCAGGTCAGGCAGCATCTCTGCAGAAAAGGTAATAGGTGATGTTTCGGGTCAGAAAGTTCCTTCAGACTTCAGCTGTTACTGTCTTGGTTGTACAAGGGACTACGGCTTTGGTTTTGTTTTCCACTAATCTTGCTTTTTTTTGTGGAACTTTTATTATTAATTATGCTTTGTATTGAGTACTGTATTTACAGACCTGTTAAGCTACTGCAAGTAAGAATTTCTTTGTTCCATCTTGGTACATACAACAAATACACACTTGACTAGTACAATACAATTTGACTAATGTGATCGAGATCTCTTACCTTACAGTTTGGTCTGCAGTCTTCAGGACATGGAGAGAAAAGAAGAATACCATTGTTACATTCATTTAATTGTGCTTTTCTTAAAATTGAAATGTAGCCATTTGAGCTGTGGCCTCCATGAGAATTTGTGCTGCAGGGCACTGTCACACAGCAGTAAGGTTAATGGAGCAGCAACCAAAGTTCAGGACCGTTGCTTTTTAGTTTAATTTATTGTCACGTGTGCCAAAGTATAGTGAAGAGGTCTTCTTGCGTGCTAGCCAGTCAGCAGACAGATAATACCCGATTACGATCAGGCCATTTACAGTGTATAGCTACATGATAAGAGAATAATGTTTAGTGCAAGGTAAAGACAGCAAAGTTCGATCAACTCCCATTCCTTCTCTCCAGAGATCCTGCCTGTCCTGCTGAGTTGCTCCAGCAGAACTGCCCATAGATACATGTTAAGGGAATAACGTTTGAGTTTAGTTTATTGTCATGTGTACCGAGGTACAGTGAAAAGCTTTTGTGTGTTATCCAGTCAGCAGAAATCAATGCACGATTACAGTCGAGCCATCCACAGTGTATAGATACATGAGAAAGGGAATAATGTGAATAACGTTTAGTGCAAGGTAAAGCCAGCAAAGTTCGATCAAAGATAGTCCGAGGGTCACCAAAGAGGTAGGTAGTAGTTCAGCACTGCTTTCTGGTTGTGGTAGGATGATTTAGTTGCCTCATAACAGCTTGCATGTCCAGGATTACATGTTTGAATCTCATTATGTGTAAGAAGGAACTGCAGACGCCGGTTTAAACCGAAGATAGACATAAAAAGCTGGAGTAACTCAGCAGGACAGGCCACATCTCTGGAGGGAAAGAATGGGCGACGTTTCGGGACGAGACACGATGGCAGCTGGAATATTTAAATTCAAGTAATTCAATAAATTTGGGATCAAACCTCAACTCAGTAACTGTAACCATGAAACTGCCAGGTCGTCGTAAAACCCATCTGGTCGACTAATTCTTGCAGAAATGAAAATCTGCCATCCATTCTCATCAGGCTGCAAATTCACCATCGTTAATGCTGGCCACTCAGTGCGATTAATGCTGGCATTACCAGCAACGCCCCTATTCCATGAATGGATACATAAAGATATATTTACAGTGACCTTCGCACGTACTCGCGCACTTTAACATCCACCGAGGATCGTAACAGCAAGAAAACTATTTAAATTTAACGACGCCCTCACTTGTGTGCAGTTAATGCCAACATTGCTAGCAACACCCAATTCCGTGAGTGAATAAATAAAGATGTTTTTACGGTGACCTTCGTAAGCCGGCACGGTTTAATATCCATCTGGGATCATAACCGCAAGAGAACCATTATAACTCAGCTAAGATTGGCTCAGAACAGTGTTGGCTATAAATTCGACTGCTGGTTCAAGGGTTTTTGCTAGAATAAGCCCACACAATGGAAGGCAGATGAATCGTGCATAGGAAGGAACTGCAGATGCTGGTTTACACCGAAGATAGACACAAAATGCTGGAGTAACTCAACGGGACAGGGAGCATCTCTGGAGCGAAGGAATGGGTGACTTTTCGGGTCGAGACCCTTCTTCAGACTCTATTTCCTTCTACAGTCTTCCTTCTCAACCACAAAACGTCACCCTTTCCTTCTCTCTAGAGACGCTGCCTGTCCAGCTGAGTTACTCCCGCTTTTTGTATCTACCTGCAATGTATATGTTCTTCTTCTTCTTCTTGTGTGTGGCGTGCACAGCCTAAAGATGTAGGACAACTTGTTCTATTTGATCTTATTTGATTGTGCACACCGGGTGGATTGCATTTGTCGAAACAGGGCGGACCACGTGAAGGTTGCAATCTCCCACCCCTATATGTTCTTGAAGCGTGCGATTGTACAAAGAGAATTGAAAGATTATTTGCAACAATGGCATGGTCTCTCTGATAGTTTTCCTTCACTGTTACAGAAGGGCCAAGTGTGGACGTACCGTGGTTGATGAAGGACGCAGGCCCCAGCCACAGCTGAGCACATTTCTTTCGGGTTGAGTACATTACGCTGAAGTCATTCTCCCTGGGCGCAAGAGGGACTCCTCCTCCTCGGAGAGCTCCGCCAAGCAGCCGACAAGTAGCTCGATCTTATCATTCTCCTTCCTGTTGAGCAGGAGCAAAGAACGTCGATTAAACTGACGAGGAAAGGAGAAAGGCGCGACTGTTGCATGGAAGTGAAGCAAAACGAACTGGACAATATCAATGTGTAGGAAGGATGCTGGTTTATACCGTAGACACAAAGTGCCGGAGTAACTCAGCGGGTCAGGCAGCATCTCTGGAGAAAAAGGATGGGTCGGAACTCTTCTTCAGACTTTTTCTCCAGAGATGCTGCCAGACCTGCTGAGTTACTTCAACACATTGTGTCTCGAACAATATCAATATGATGGTGGAATCTTGAGTATAAAACGATGTGCTGGCCCCTTACTAGGTTTAGGGTTATTATTACCATGTGTTAGAAGGAGATAGAAATGATCAGTGCAGGGTTGGGAAACACTCTATGGTTGGAGGCTGTGAAGGGGTAATTGCCAGAGATGAGGGAGATAGAAATGGGCAGTACAAGGTTTAGATTAGTTTAGTTTAGAGATACAGCACGGAAACAGGTCATTCGGCCCACAGTGTCCACACCGACCGACGATCCCACACACTAACACTATCCTACACATACTGAGGACAATTTACTTATACCAAGCCTACAAAACTCTGCTTCTTTGGAGCGTGGGAGGAAACTGAAGGTCTCGGAAAAAAAAGATGTGGTCATGGGGATAACGTACAAACTCCGTACAGACAGCACCCGTGGTCAGGATCGAACCCAGGTCTCTGGCGTTGTAAGGCAGCAACTTTACAGCTGTGCCACTGTGCAGCCCACGGTCGGGGAACGATAAAAGGATGAAGAAACAAAGAAGGATCCTGACCCAAAATGTCGCCTATGTATGTTCTTCAGAGTTGCTGCCTGATCCGCTGAGTTACTCCAGCGCTTTGTGATGTGCCACAAGATGACATGATTATCACATTACTCTGGCTGGAACCTTGTCTGAAGTGAAAGGCCATGTCACTACTCACTCAGATCACATGAAAGGCAAGGAAACATACCACTTTCTCAAGGACACAATCTTGGCTCCGTTAGATTCTGAAGAATATCGATTACACGGGAGGATTTCAAAGCCACTTATAGGCAGGAATATTCGAAGGTAGCGGAAAACCTAAATTAGAGACAAAATTCCAAACATTTTCCATATAAACAAATGACTGAAAGAGAATCCTTGGAGTATATTTAACTTACACATGTGCCTGCCTGCATGTTTGCTTATTTTTACTACATGTATATTTTTGCATATACAGAGCATATTAAGTAGATGACAAAATTAAAGGTACGTTACTTAAAAGTACAAATTCTACTTGAATAATTTGCAAAATAATTTCTTTGAAATAGGCAATATCAATTGTTCCAATCAACTGCCCCCCACATTGGTACTTATTTAAAAGATGGGACTGTTACAAGTGGTTTCCGTGTCACAGGCTGGTGAAATAAGAGAAGATATTTATGAAGTGACATGTAACTGATGCCTGACCAATGAATCTGTTTGTTTAGTAAGGAATAGACTAGGATCTGGTAATGTTACTTTCTCGACATGCAGTTATAAATGGCCACTTGGATATTGAGCGCATGATTGTTGCCAATGCTTACGGAATCTACAGTACATTGCTTCATTATGGAGAGCAAATGCGGGAATAAAATAAAACCATTCAGAAGAGCTGTACTTTGGGTAAATAAGCTGCAGCCCCGTGGTTTATGTCTGTTTCTTCAAGTTGTAGAAAACACAAATCAGTACATAGGCGTGTCGCACAAACTCTCCCCGAAAGCTTAGCAGGGAGAGTTGAACTGAGGCACACACATGCCCCGAGGCGATGGCAGAGGCCTCACAGGCAGCCTTAGAACTCCCTGGCAAGGGTGGAACATGACTGGGGGGGAGCATTAAAACCAACAGAGGGGCATTCCTGATTGTTCACAACGTATGACAAAGTGGAAGTGTGGACACTGATGAGGACGCCAAGGAGCATATTTTGTTTAGTTTAGAGTCATGGTGTTACAGTGTGGAAACAGGCCCTTCGGCCCAACATGTCCCAGCTACACTAGTCCCACCTGCCCGTGTTTAGTCCCTCACAACCAGTCCTATCCATGTACCCGTCCAACTGTTTCTTAAACGTTGGGATAGTCCTTGCTTCAACTACCTCCTCTGGCAGCACGTTCCATACACCCACCACCCTTTGTGTGAAAAAGTCACACATATTCTTATTAAATCTTTTCCGCCTTCACCTTAAACCTATGTCCTCTGGTCTTCGATTCACCTACTATGGGCAAGACATTCTGTGCATCTCTGCGATCTATTCCTCCCATGATTTTACACACCTCTATAAGATCACCCCTCATCTTCCTGCGGTCTACGGAATGGAGTCCCAGCCTACTCAACCTCTCCCTGTAGCTCAGACCCCCTTGCCTTGGCAACATCCTTGTAAATCTTCTCTGTACCCTTTCCAGCTTGACAGTTTAGCAACAGACCCTTCAGTCCATGGTGCCCACTCTGCCCACCTATCACCTGTTCACGCTGGTTCTATGTTATCCCACTTTGCCATCCACTCCTTACACACTTGGGGCAATTTACAGAGGTAAATTAACCTACACGCCTGCACGTCTTTGGGATGTGGGAGGAAACCGAAGCACCTGGGCGAAACCCACATGGTCAAAGGGAAAACATGCAAACTCCACACAGGCAGCACCAGAAGTCAGTATCAAACCTGGGCCCCTGGCGCTGTGAGACAGCAGCTCTACCCGCTACACCGCTCCTTTGTTGCAATGATTCCCACAGCTGGACTGGACTCGGGCAGAAAGGCTGAAATGTCAATCGGGTATTTATGGAGCTGTAGGAAGCATGGCAACTCTTTTAAGAAAGGTGGAGAGAAGAAATAAAGATTTGCTTGCTCACTCACCTGAGATTTGAATATTTCTTCTTCGAGAGGTGTCTTGTGTAGGAAGTAATGCCAGGCCCAGTCGCCCAGCGTCAGCGCCCGATACACAGTCTCCAAGTCTTGAGACTGAAGAAACCTTTGAAGAATATCCCTGAGGTATTGGTGTCTCCTTACAACAGGTCGATGGCTAGAGTTAAATAAAACACACAGCGTCATTGAGAGTTTCGGGTTGCTTCAGTCCCAAACGGGAGAGTAGAGTCAAGAGAGAATCAAGAGTTTTTAAGTGCCACATGTACCAAAAACAGGACAATTAAATGAAAGGAGAAAACAAATAAGAAGACCTTTGCAGATCAGATACTAAAACATACAAAGTCAGCAATCAGCCGTAAAACTCCTTTGCACAATAGCTTCCACCATCTGGATTTTGCCAAAAACACTACATGAAGATTACAGTGCAGCACAGCGAATAGGTCCGCTGCCTCACGCCGACAGAGACGCAGGTTCAATCCTGACCTCGGGTGCTGTCTGTGTGTGGAGTTTGCACGTTCTCCATGTAACGGCAAAGGTTTCCTCCAGGTGCACCAGTTTCCTCCCACATCCAAAAGGCATGCTGGCCTCTGTGAAGATGCCCAGAGAGTGTGGGGAGTGGATGAGAAAGTGGGATAACATGGAAACTAATGTGAATGGGTGATCAATGCTTGGCCAATGCTCGGTGGGCTGAAGGGTCTGTTTCCATGCTGTATCTCTAAACTAATTAGTAAGTGGTAAATGCGAAGGGCATTTTAGCTATTATAAATCTTAATGTTAGGGTGGTGGCCATGTCGTAAAAGTGTTGGGATCAATGGAGTAAGAAAGGTTATGTATTATAGTAAGCATATGGAATCCCTTGCTTTCTTTCAGACAGTATTACAAGGGGTAAGGTAGCACACTCATCAAGGAGTAGGAATGAGTAGGAATGATCAAGGCTTAGCTGGTGCAAACAGTTCAAGGAACAGAACATACAATAGCACAGCACAGGAACAGGCGCTTCATCCCACAATGTCTGTGTCGAACATGATGCCAAGATAGACTAATCTCATCTGCCTGCACGTGATCCACATCCATCCATCCATTCCCTCCACCTGTCAAAGGGCGGATGAGCTTCTAGCGAGCCAACGGCCATACACACTTCAGTAGAAGTTGCGATCGCTGTCGTACATGGCATTGTAAGGCACCGTACCCGTTGATGTTTCAACAATGATGGTGATGATGATGTTGAGAAAGGCTCAGAATGGAGGGATCCTGCCCTGGGGCAGCTCAGAGGTGGAGGATAGCAGGAGAGAAGCAGCAACCTGCTCTATGCTCACCTGATGTTCATCTTGTGGGTTTGAAACCCCAGGTAAGGATCCAGTACGAGGCTTGTAGCAAGATCATCATACTCGCATAAGTCTCTAGCTGTTACACGTTTGGATTCCATGTCCTGCAATCACCATACTAGCGTTTACAGGATTTAAAAAGAAAGAACGCATTAGAATGAACAATGCACAAAGTAACAATTTTTAGTTTAGTTTAGTTTATTGTCACGTGTACCAAGTGTACAATGAAAAGCTTTTGTTGCGTGCTAACCAGTCAGTGGAAAGACAATACATGATTACAATCGAGCCGTCCACAGTGTACAGATACACGATAAGGGAATAACGTTTAGTGCAAGAAAAAGTCCAGTAAAGTCCGATTAAAGATAGTCCGACGGGTCTCCAATGAGGTATATAGTAGCCCAGGACCACTCTCCGGCTGTTGATAGAATGGTTCAGTTGTCTGATAACAGCTGGGAATGTTAACTTGCTACAGCTGTGATGACGTGTTGAGCCGGCGCAGTGGTTGGGTTGCTGCCATAATACGCCAGAGAACCGGGTTAGTTCCTGACCTACGGAGTTTGTACGTTCTCCCTGTGACCGCGTGGGTTTTCTCCAGGATCTCCGGTTTTCTCCCATGTGCCAAAGATGTACAGTTTAGCGTATGGGGTTTGCTGGTCGTCACAGACTCAGTGAGCCGAAGGGCCTGTTTCTATGCTGTATCTCTGAACTAAACTAAAAGATAGCCAACAATAAATGTGAGAAGATTTCTTGATTCCTTATTTTAAAACAGCATCCTAGATTGTGTAGTGCACAATGACCCACAATGATTTCAAAACATTTCATCCAACTTAGGCCAGATAATAGTAAGGTTTCGTAGTCTTATTCTTGGGTTAAGGAGGGCGTGGTGCTTCAGTTCCAGTTCTTGCCTCATTACTGTGTGAACTAGTTTTGGTAAACTTCACTGAATGAGCCTCAGAGCCAGATTAGGGTTAGTTGTGAAGCTCCAAGCGATCATTGAGCTGATCCAAATATCAAAACACAAACATAAAGAATTGTAGATCAAAGAACTGCAGATGCTGGTTAATACACAAAAAGGACACAAAAAGTGCTGGAGTGACTCAGAAGGGTGGGCAGTATATCTGGAGAACATGGATAGGTGATATTTCGGGTGGGGACCATTTCTTCCTGTCGGGTTTTCACCATCTTGCCCTGACCTCCCCTTTTCCGATGCAAAATGGTCAGTCCTCAGCAGAAGCCTTACCTTTGTACCTAGACACCCACTTCTGAGACCACCTTATGATCTCTTCTACTGTCGACTCTGTCTCCAGGCCCTTCTCTTTGGAATGAAATCCTTGCCTCCTAGAAGGAGGAAGGGTCCCAACCTGAAAGTCACCTATCCATAATGTTCTCCAGAGATGCTGCTTAACCAGCTGAGTTACTCCAGCACCATGTGTCCTTTTGTGTACATGAATAATTGTGCTGCCATTTATCTCACTCCATAAGACAACCCACCTCACTACCTCTCCTCTCCCCTTCCCATCCCACTTCTCTTCGCACCCCTACTCACTCCATCCCTCTCCCCTTCCCGCGTACCCTCCTCTCTTCCCCTCCTCCCCCTCCACCTTCCATCTTCCCCATCCTAGTCCACCGCCTCTCCATTTCCCACGCAACCCTACCACACTCATGCCCAACCACGTTACCCCATCGCCTTCCCACTCCTCTTTCCCACCCTCCCCCCCACCCCTCATAGCAGGAGAGAGAGGGCGAGGGAGGAAGAAGTGAATGAGAGAGAAAGGGAGGGGGAGGGAGAGAGGGGGAGAGAAGGAGAGAAAGAGAGGAGTGGGGGAGTGAGGGTGAGAATGAGGGGTGAATTGAGGGGGGGAATGAGGGGGGGAATGAGGGGAAGAAAGGGGGGAAGAAAGGGGGGAGGAAAGGGGGTGAATGAGGGGGGGTGATCAGGGGGAGAATGAGGGAGAGAATGAGGGGGAGAATGAGGGGGTGAATGAGGGGGTGAATGAGGGGGTGAATGAGGGGGAGAATGAGGGGGTGAATGAGGGGGTGAATGAGGGGGAGAATGAGGGGGAGCATCAGGGGGTGACTGAGGGGGAGAATGAGGGGGTGAATGAGGGGGTGAATGAGGGGGTGGAATGAGGGGAGAATGAGGGGGAGAATGAGGGGTGAATGAGGGGGTGAATGAGGGGGAGAATGAGGGGGAGCATCAGGGGGTGACTGAGGGGGAGAATGAGGGGGTGAATGAGGGGGTGAATGAGGGGGAGAATGAGGGGGTGATTGAGGGGGTGAATCAGGGGGTGAATGAGGGGGAGAGTGAGGGGGTGAATGAGGGGTGAGGAGGGGAGAGTAGGGGTGATTGAGGGGGTGAATGAGGGGGTGAATGAGGGGGAGAGTGAGGGGGGGTGAATGAGGGGGTGAATGAGGGGAAGATTGAGGGGGTGAATGAGGGGGTGAATGAGGGGGAGAGTGAGGGGTGAATGAGGGGTGAATGAGGGGAAGATTGAGGGGGTGAATGAGGGGGAGAATGAGGGGTGAGTGAGGGGGTGAATGAGGGGGTGAATGAGGGGAAGATTGAGGGGGTGAATGAGGGGGAGAGTGAGGGGTGAGTGAGGGGGTGAATGAGGGGGTGAATGAGGGGAAGATTGAGGGGGTGAATGAGGGGGAGAATGAGGGGAGAATGAGGGGGTGAATGAGGGGGTGAATGAGGGGGAGAATGAGGGGGAGCATCAGGGGGTGACTGAGGGGGAGAATGAGGGGGTGAATGAGGGGGTGAATGAGGGGAGAATGAGGGGGTGATTGAGGGGGTGAATCAGGGGGTGAATGAGGGGGAGAGTGAGGGGGTGAATGAGGGGGTGAGTGAGGGGGAGAGTGAGGGCGTGATTGAGGGGGTGAATGAGGGGGTGAATGAGGGGAGAGTGAGGGGGAGAGTGAGGGGGAGAGTGAGGGGGTGAATGAGGGGGTGAGTGAGGGGGAGATTGAGGGGGTGATTGAGGGGGTGAATGATGGGGAGAATGAGGGGAGAATGAGGGGGTGAATGAGAATGAGGGGGTGAATGAGGGGGAGAATGATGGGGTGAATGAGGGGGAGAATGAGGGGGTGCCTGAGGGGGAGAATGAGAATGAGGGGGAGAATGAGGGGGAGAATGATGGGGTGAATGAGGGGGAGAATGAGGGGTGCCTGAGGGGGAGATGAGAATGAGGGGGAGAATGAGGGGGTGAGCGAGGGGTGAATGAGCGGGAGAATGAGGGTGTGAATGAGGGGGTGAATGAGGGGAGAATGAGGGGGTGAATGAGGGGGTGATGAGGGGGTGAATGAGGGGGTGAATGAGGGGGAGAATGAGAATGAGGGGGAGAATGAGGGGGTGAATGAGGGGGTGAATGAGGGGGAGAGTGAGGGGGTGAATGAGGGGGAGAATGAGGGGGTGCCTGAGGGGGAGAATGAGAATGAGGGGGAGAATGAGGGTGAGGATGAGAATGAGGGGGTGAATGAGGGGGAGAATGAGGGGGAGAATGAGGGGGTGAATGAGGGGGAGAATGAGGGGAGATTGAGGGGGGTGAATGAGGGGGAGAGTGAGGGGGTGAATGAGGGGGTGAATGAGGGGGAGAATGAGGGGGAGAATGAGGGAGTGAATGAGGGGAAGAATGAGGGGGAGAATGAGGGAGAGAATGAGGGGGTGAATGAGGGGGAGAATGAGGGGGTGAATGAGGGGGAGAGTGAGGGGGTGAATGAGGGGGAGAGTGAGGGGGTGAATGAGGGGAAGAATGAGGGGGAGAATGAGGGAGAGAATGAGGGAGTGAATGAGGGAGAGAGTGAGGGGGTGAGTGAGGGGAAGAATGAGGGGAAGAATGAGGGGGTGAATGAGGGGGTGAATGAGGGGGAGAATGAGGGGGTGAATGAGAATGAGGGGGTGAGTGAGGGGGTGAATGAGGGGGTGAATGAGGGGGTGAATGAGAATGAGGGGTTGAATGAGGGGTTGAATGAGGGGGTGAATGAGGGGGTGATTGAGGGGGTGAATGAGAATGAGGGGGAGAATGAGGGAGTGAATGAGAATGAGGGGTTGAATGAGGGGTGTGAATGAGGGGGTGAGTGAGGGGGTGAATGGGAATGAGGGGGGTGAATGAGGGGGAGACCCAAGTCTGTGCAGCCGGACATTCCCACTCAGGTATTAAACAAAGGACAGGGGCGTGCACTCCAGTCTCAGCACTGAATCGCTTTTATTTTAATACCTCCCACCCCTCCGTCTGGCACTGTTACCGGTGCAACGTTAATTAAAACATATAACTCTCTAGATGAAACTTACCGCCGGCGCGCTTACCTTTAAACGGCGGAGACAATCCGGGTCCACGCGTCACACAAACCCGCTGCCCGGCCATTCCCCGCCCTCCCCCGCTCGTCCATTGGTCCGGATCCGCGCATTACGTCACCATTCCGTATTCCGATTGGCCGCCCCTCCCCGTCGATCAGCGTCCGTTTCCGCTTGGCAGCAGGTTAGGGTGTGGCGGAAGTGGAGGCCGCACTGAAGCCTGCCTTGCGTTGCTAGGCGACTTTCTCACCCACCCCCAGACCAATATAAAATATCACCTGGATTTTTTTTTGTTGTAAAGAATAACTTTAAATTCGAGCTTCATTGCAATCACCAAACTCTACAATGACGGAGGCTGAAGGGTTTGGACACAAAACATTCCCTGGCCATTCCCCTCCACAGATGCTGACTGACCCAATGAGTTCCTCCAGCACTTTGTGTTTTGCCCAGGATTCCAGCATCTGCAGTTCCCTGTGTCCTAAAATTTCTGATTGCATTTGGAAATTATTATCTTTATGGCCTAACTTGGAAATTAACTGTGGTCACTTGAAACAACTTCATCAAACAAATTGCAATTGAGTTTTAAGTCAGAAGATCCAAAACTTTGGCTGACCATTCCCACCACAGATGCTGCCTGACCCTCTGATGTTGGGTTCCTCCAGCACTTTGTGTTTTGCTCAACATTCCAGCATCTGCAGTTCCTACAGTCTCCAATTAACATTTAGACTCTTAGCAACAAACACAAGATGCTTCTTGCATAAAAATAATTTGGACATTGAGATATCTGAAACATATTCAGATTCAGATTCAATTTTAATTGTCATTGTCAGTGTACAGTACAGAGACAACGAAATGCATTTAGCATCTCCCTGGAAGAGCGACATAGCAAATGATTTGAATAAATAATAATAAAGTGTCCGGGGGGGGGGTGGTGATTGGCAGTCACCGAGGTACGTTGTTGAGTAGAGTGACAGCCGCCGGGAAGAAGCTGTTCCTCGACCTGCTGGTTCGGCAACGGAGAGACCTGTAGCGCCTCCCGGATGGTAGGAGGGTAAACAGTCCATGGTTGGGGTGAGAGCAGTCCTTGGCGATGCTGAGCGCCCTCCGCACACAGCGCTTGCTTTGGACAGACTCAATGGAGGGGAGCGAGGAACCGGTGATGCGTTGGGCAATTTTCACCACCCTCTGCAATGCCTTCCGGTCGGAGACAGAGCAGTTGCCATACCATACTGTGATATGGATTTTTAACAGGGTTTGTAATCAGAGTACAAATGATGGTCCAAATCCATAACATCAAAAAACTACATATTTTATCGTTCAATAAATGTGTAAAGTGCAAACACAGGGATTTTATTCCCCTTACAAACAGTCCAGTAGAGTATTGCCATACCTCTGATCCCTGATTAGCAAATGTACAGAAATAGTTTACTGAGCCCTCATGCAAGAGGCACCATGTTCTGGTGCCATTTTCAAGGTATACGCTCTAGTTCTTATGGGTGGTGCCTGTTCCGGGCAAGTCCCAGGCTGCTGCGGGTCTCCAGCGATCTTCTTCCTTGGTCCCTCTCCTCGACTGTCCATCTTTGTTCTCCGGGGTTGGCTCCCACAGCTAACCACGAAGGCGTGGTTGGCCAGTACTCTCTCCTAAACATCCTAGAACACTTTGACAGCACTGGGCCTCTACACACCGGAGTTTAGTAGGTTGAAGGGAGGACCTCATTGAAACTTACAGAATAATGAAAGGCATAGATAGTGTGGATGTGGAAATGGTGTTTCCACTGTTGGGAGAGTCTAGGACCAGAGGGCATAGCCTCAGAATTAAAGGACACTCTTTTGGAAAGGAGGTGAGGAGGAACTTCTTTAGTTTATGGGTAGTTAATCTATGAACTCATTGGCACAAAAGACTGGAGGCCAAGTCAGTGGATATTTTTAAGGCAGAGATAGACAAATTCTTGACGAGAACGGATGTCAAGTGTTATGGGGAGAAGGCAGGAAAATGCGATTAGGAGGCAGGGATCAGCCATGATTGAATGGCGGAGTAGACTCGATGGGCCAAATGGCCTAATTCTGCTCTTATAACTTGTGAAGGTGAACACTTCATGGTGTCAGTGGATGACATATTGGTACACTTGCCCCTGCACAAATCCATCCCAGTTCCATCGATCACCTGCCATTCTCTGTCCCACTGCCCCAGCCCAACCCCATATCGTTCTGTAGTGTACTGAAATTGTTTCCTCTCCCCTGACGCAAGGACTCAACCTGAAACGTTAGCTAACACCTCTTGTCTTCAAAGATAAAACCACAGTGCTGAAACAGACATTGTGTCGTATAGTTCTATGGTCTATGTGCACCATGGAGGTGAAACTGGAAACTAACATTGATCTTTACGAACAGCATATAATCTTAGCAAACATTCCTGGAAAAAGGCAGCATCTCTGAAGAGAATGAATGAGTGAAGTTTCGGGTCGAGACCCTTTCTTCAGACTGAGAGTCAGGGGAGAGGGAAACTTCTCTCCAGAGATGTTGCCTGTCCCGCTGAGTTACTCCAGCTTTTGGTGTCTCCAGTTCACCTCTCCTTAGACTCTCAGCCTGAAGAAGGGTCTCGACCCGAAACGTCACCCGTTCCTTCCCTCGAGTGAAGCCGCCAGTTCGGCTGAGTTACTTCAACATTTTGCGTCTATCTTCGGTGTAACCCAGCGTCTGCAGTTCCTTCATATACATTATTAGAAAGAGGATGTCAGAATAATGGGAACCTCCTGGGCCTGTGGTCACTCTCATCGTCATCTCAACTGTATGCAGTGCTGGACGAACCAAGAAAAATGTACAGGTACTGTCACCCTGAAATTTAAAAGAAGGAAGTGCAAAAGTTAGTCAATTAAGCAAATTGCAAAAAAAGGGTGTTTTTTCCTTGTCTTGTGCAACTAAAGGTTATAGGGTCATCTTTTTGTCCCTTTTGAAAATAGGTCAAAGTTTGTTCGAAATGCCTGGGATGCAGCACAAAATAAATACCCTGTGAAAATCTCTCAGAAATCCGTTTGCGAATTTGCAGCCTTCTTTCCCAGTCACAGTTCCGTACCGGCAGTCTCGCAAGGTAAGTCTCTTTTAGTTTAAAAAAATATATATTTTTAGTGTTTGAGATACAGCGTGGAAACAGGCCCTGAGGCCTACCGAGTCCGCGCCAACCAGCGATCACCCCGTACACTATTTCTATCCTACACGCTACTAACAACTTACATAAGCCAATTAACATACAGACCTTTGAAGTGCTTGGCTTTGAAGTATGGGAGGAAACCGGAGCACCCGCAGAAAACCCATGCGGTCACGGGGAGAACGTAAAAACTCCGTACAGACAGCACCCACAGTGAGGAAGGGGAGTTAAAATGGCTAGTGACCAGACCGTGGTGGGATCATAGGTTCTAATGTCTGTGAGGTTGGAAGAGGGAGTACAAGAGACATCAACTCGTTCATCGAAGATAGGCACAAAATGCTGGAGTAACTCAGCAGGACAGACAGCATCTTTGGAGAGAAGGGATGGGTGACGTTTTGGGTCGAGACCCTTCTTCAGACTCTGGGCTAAATAGTCTGACATAAACTAAACTCACCGTCGTTCAGTCCGCCTTAACCTACCTGAATCTCCCGGTTGCCAAACACTTTAACTCCCCCTCCCATTCCCACACTGGCCTTTCGGTCCTGGGCTCCTCCAGTGTCCCAGCACAAATTGGAGGAACAGCACCTCATATTTCGCTTGTGCAGCTTACACCCCAGTGGTATGAACATTGACATCTCTAACTTCAAGTAGCCCTGCCCTGCATCCCCTTCTCTCCGTCCCCTCCCCCACCCAAGTTGCATCAGCTTCTTGTTCTCACCTAGCAAACAGCCAACAATGGCCTATTTCTTTTATCATTGGGTTTTTTTTGCATCCATTTTTTCCCATTCATTTGTTCTACATCTCTCGTCTAAATCATCGCCTATACCTCTCGTTTCCTTTCCCGTGACTCTCAGTCTGAAGAACGGCCTCGACCCGAAACGTCGCCCATTCCTTCTCTCCAGAGATGCTGCCTGTCCTGCTGAGTTACCCAGCATTTAGTGTCTACCTTTGGTTTAAACCGGCTTCTGCAGTCCTTTCCTACTCAACATGTCCATTGCTCTCCCCCGAATTTAGCTCCACCCCAGGTAAGGAGGACCCCTTGTCGCCTGCTTTAATGCTGCCTGCCTTCAAGCAGGCAGTTTGCCAGCAGCCACCATACAAGGAAGTGGTGCATACTGGAGGCAGGAGCGCCCAACACATGCTGCCCCCATGCATCTGGTAAGAACGACCGATTACTACAATCTTTATTGTGTCTGAAGATGTGTCTCGACCCGAAACGTCGCCCATTCCTTCTCTCCAGAGTTGCTGCCTGTCCTGCTGAGTTACTCCAGCTTTATGTGTCATAGCAATCCTTATTGTTAAAATATATAGAAACATAGAAACATAGAAATTAGGTGCAGGGAGTAGAGGCCATTCGGCCCTTCGAGCCTGCACCGCCATTCAATATGATCATGGCTGATCATCCAACTCAGTATCCCGTACCTGCCTTCTCTCCATACCCCCTGATCCCTTAGCCACAAGGGCCACATCTAACTCCCTCTTAAATATAGCCAATGAAGTGGCCTCAACTACCCTCTGTGGCAGAGAGTTCCAGAGATTCACCACTCTCTGTGAGAATATAGACACAAAGAGCTGGAGTTGACCTGAAGGGCCGAACGGCCAAATTCTGCTCTTATCACTTATGATGACAACCAACCAAGTCATCTCTGGGTGCCCGCTCTATCACCCACCAAATGGAGCTCAGGGCCTGGCAGACATTGACGTAGAGACAACAACCTGGCTGCTCAACACCCGGCTTGTGATCTAACTATTCCTTTGGTTTATGTTTCATTCGCAGGAAGAACAAGATCACTTATGACCTTCCGTGTCGGAAGGAACTGCAGATGCTGGTTTAAACCGAAGACAGACACAAAAATCTGGAGTAACTCAGCGGGTCAGGCAGCATCACTGGAGAGAAGGAACAGGTGATGTTTCGGGTCGAGACCCTTCTTCAGACTGAGAATCGGGGGAGAGGGAAACTAGAGTTGTGAAAATGTCTCGACCCGAAACGTGACCCGTTCTTTTCTCCAGAGAGGCTGCCTGACCCACTGAGTTAGTCCAGCATTGAAACCAACATTTCCTTCCGACACAAATTCATTGCCACAGACATTGGGCATTTCTAAAGCGGAGCATGACTGGTTCTTGTTAAGGGCATCAGATTTTATTGGAGGAGGCAGGAGAATGGGGTTGAGAGGGAAAGACAGATCTGTCAGTCTCCAGTTAAAACCAGCATCTGCAGTCCCTCACTACAGATTTTTAGGTTAATTGGCTTCAGTAGACAATAGACAATAGGTGCAGGAGTAGGCCATTCGGCCCTTCGAGCCAGCAACGCCATTCAATGTGATCATGGCTGATCATCCACAATCAGTACCCCGTTCCTGCCTTCTCCCCATATCCCCTGACTCCACTATCTTTAAGAGCCCTATCTAGCTCTCTCATGAAAGCATCCAGAGAACTGTCCTCTAAGGCAGAGAATTCCACAGACTCACCACTCTCTGTGTGAAAAAGTGTTTCCTCGTCTCCGTTCTACATGGCTTACCCCTTATTCTTAAACAGTGGTCCCTGGCTCTGGACTCCCCCAACATCGGGAACGTTGTTTCCTGCCTCTAGTAAACAAATTGTAAATTGTCCTCGTGTGTAGGATAGTTATAGCGTATGGGTCGGCACGGACCTGGTGGGCCGAAGGGCCTGTTTCTGCACTTTATCTCTAAGGTCTAAAGAGACAGACAAGGTTTATATTTAATACCCGATCTGACCATCAGTACCTCTAACAGTGCAGAACTCCCTTAGTGCTGGACAGTGAAAATCAGCCTGGTGTATCCAGGTGCTGGACTTGAACTCACTACCTCAAGATTCAAGATTCAAGAGAGTTTATTGTCATGGGGCATGTGCAACAACTGGATAATCCATAGATTTTAGAATTTAGATTACCCGCAGTCACAACTTTCCCCTTGCTAATCTTTTAAGAGCTGTCAACGTTATCCAGGAGTCTAGGAAAGAGCGTTCACATCGGGACCCTGTATCCACCAATCCTTCAACCACCACACACAAGAAGCGACAAGGCAGACGTCATTGTACGCAGATGCCGAGAAGTGAGTTTAGCTCTGGCTGAACAACTTCTAATCTTGCGTGTGGACTCGATAAGAACATTATCCACTGATTAGACGCTGCCAATTTAACACCTTGAGTGAAACCTATTAGTTCTGGGAAACTTAGACCACTTCCGAACAATTCTCCCATTCAGAGATGACCTCTGGAGTAACTCAGCGGGACTGAAGGTGGACACAAAATGCCGGAGAAACTCAGCGGGTGAGGCAGCATCTATGGAGAAAAGTAAATGGGTGATGTATCGGGGAGAGACCCTTCTTCAGACTTCAGTCTGAAAAATCAAAGATAGACACAAACTGCTGGAGTAACTCAGTGGGATAGGCGGCATCTATGGAGAGAAGGAATGGGTGACGTTTCGGGGAGAGACCCTTCTTCAGACTACATGCCGTACATTTGTTACAGAGATAGGTTGAATAAGTTAGGTCTTTATTCTCTGGAGCGCAGAAGGTTAAGGGGGGACTTGATAGAGGTCTTTAAAATGATGAGAGGGATAGACAGAGTTGATGTGGACAAGCTTTTCCTTTGAGAATAGGGACGATTCAAACAAGAGGACATGACTTCAGAATTAAGGGACAGAAGTTTAGGGGTAATATGAGGGGAACCTCTTTACTCAGAGAGTGGTAGTGGTGTGGAATGAGCTTCCAGTGGAAGTGGTGGAGGCAGGTTCATTGGTATCATTTAAAAATAAATTGGATAAGCATATGGATGAGAAGGGAATGGAGGGTTATGGTATGAGTGCAGGCAGGTGGGACTAAGGGAAAAAAAAGTTGTTCGGCACGGACTTGTAGGGCTGAGATGGCCTGTTTCCGTGCTGTAATTGTTATATGGTTATATGCCAGCAGCATGAACATTGACTTCTCTAACATCAGATAGCCCTTGCTTTCCTTTCCATTCCCTCCCCCTTCCCAGTTCTCCCACCAGTCTTACTGTCTCCAACTGCATTCCAACTTCTTTCTCATGCCCCTTCCCCATATCACCTGAAGAAGGGTCTCGCCCCGAAACGTCACCCATTCCTTCTCTCCAGAGATGCTGCCTGTCCCGCTGAGTTACTCAGCGTTTTGTGTCTATCTCCGATTTTAAACCAGCATCTGCAGTTCTTTCCTACACATCATCACCGGAGTGCCAGTTTAACAGATGGGACTTGACGTGTTCAGTTGTACTTGGAAAAGCCAACCAGGATGTTCTGTTATTTTTGCACATAAATCCCTGGTGGTGCGTCTTCAAAGGACTTCTTTGTTACGGGGCTGGAGAGACCTCTTCCAGAGGAGCTAATAATCTTCCCTGTTAATTTCCACCAGATCCTTTTCCTTTTACCACTGACTTTCCTCCGCCTTTGTCCTTTCCAAGGCTCGGAGTTTATTTCTACAAGGCATTCACTCACAACGTGCACTGGTCGTGCAAGAAGGGAGAGTGTGAGCTGTCGGAGAGGGGAGTGAAGTTATCCCCCCGCCTCTCCCCAACCCTTCTCTTGGCCCAGACTGACCACTGCTCCCTCCCTCCTCCCACAAGACCAACAGACTGCAGACAGGAAGGCAGATGGTCACACAAGACACTGGAATCTTCAGCAAAAGAGCTGGACGAGATACAAGGAACTGCAGACGCTGGTTTACAAAATAAAAAGGCACAAAGTGCCGGAGTAACTCAGCGGGCCAGGCAGCATCTTTGGAGCAAAGGATTAGGCAATGTTTCGGGTCAGGAGACTTCATCCTTAAAATGTAGAACGAAGGAACTGCAGACGCTGGTTTACAGAAAAAGGCACAATGTGCCGGAGTAACTCAGCGGGCCAGGCAGCATCCCTGGAGAGAAGGAATGGGTGACGTTTCTGGCTGAGATCCTTCTTCAGACTCTTCTGAAGAAGGGTCTCAACCCGAAACGACACCCATTCCTTCTCTCCAGAGATGCTGCCTGACCCTGTTGAGTTATTCCCGGGTTTGCGGGACTGTCATATGTTGATAGAATGGAGCGGCTGGGCTTGTATACTATGGAATTTAGGAAGATGAGGGTGGATCTTATTGAAACATATAAGATTATTAAGGGTTTGCATATGTGAGAGGCAGGAAATATGTTCCCGATGTTGGGGGAGTCGAGAACCAGGAGCCACAGTTTAAGAATATGGGGCAAGCCATTTAGAACAGAGATGAGGAAAAACGTTTTCACCCAGAGAGTTGGGAATCTGTGGAATTCTCTGCCTCAGAAGGCAATGGAGGCAGGTTCTCTGAATGCTATCAAGAGAGAGCTAGACAGAGCTCTTAAAAATAGCGGAATCAAGGGATATGGGGAGAAGGCAGGAACGGGGTACTGATTGTGGATGATCAGCCGTGATCACATTGAATGGTGGTGCCGGCTAGAGGGGCCGAATGGCCTACTCCTGCACCTATTGTGTATTGTCTATTATCACATTGAATGCCAGTGCCGGCTAGAGGGGCCGAATGGCCTACTCCTGCACTATTGTTTATTGTCTCCTGTCTATCGCCCAGCATTCTGTGTGCTTATCTTCGGTGTAAACCAGCATCTGCAGTTCCTTCCTGCACACTTCTTCGTAGCTTCCTTATATATGGAGACGGGCGATACACTGGTAAATACGGTAGCTATCTACCTGTGCTTGTTCAACCCTTTACAGAGGAAACTCGCCCTGTCGACGTGTAGAGTAAAGTACACCCGAGAGATTGAATTCATTCATTCGGTCAAGCCCGCTGGAAGGAGGTGGGTGAAAGGATTTACAAATTATTTATGCTTTAAATCAAACAGGAAAAGTGATTCAAGAGAGGGTGACAAGGAAACTCATTCGGGGGAGAGTTAGTCGCAGTGTTACTGAGGTGGGGGGAGGAAGAGAGGTTGGGGGACTGACTGACAGCCAGCGTACTTTCAGCAGCAATGGGGCTATGAGAGAGAGACGGGGGGGGGGGGGGGGGGGTAAAAAAAAAAAATCGCAGCAAATCCTAGTCCCGACCCTCATCAAAGACGGGGTTCGGCATTGGGTTGGGGGGGACCCCACATGGCTGAGGTGCCGCTTTAAATGATGTAAAGGATGAGATTTGTGGAGTTTAATCTGGTAAAGACATTCCAAAGAGGGCAAGACGGATTGTTGGTAAGTAAAATCTGCTCACTTGTTGCTGCAAGTAAGAATTTCATTATTCTACCTGGGACATGTAACAGTAAAACACACTTGGCTCTCTCTTGAAAATCATTCTCAAACTATTAGGCATTTAGAAGGATGAGAGGGGATCTTACTGAAACATATAAGATTATTAAGGTTACACAAAAAAGCTGGAGAAACTCAGCGGGCGCCCGCTGAGTTTCTCCAGCTTTTTTGTGTAACCTTCGATTCTCCAGCATCTGCAGTTCCCTCTTAAACACTAAGATTATTAAGGGTTTGGACATGCTAGAGGCAAGAAACGTGTTCCCAATGTTAGGGGGGGTCCAGAACCAGGGGCCACAGTTTAAGAATAAGGGGTAAGCCATTTAGAACGGAGATGAGGAAACACTTTTTCACACAGAGGGTTGTGAGTCTGTGGAATTCTCTGCCTCAGAGGGCGGTGGAGCCGGTTCTCTGGATACTTTCTAGAGAGAGCTAGATAGGGCTCTTAAACATAGCAGAGTCAGGGGATAAGGGGAGATGGCAGGAACGGGGTACTGATTGTGGATGATCAGCCATGATCACATTGAATGGCGGTGCTGGCTCGAAGGGACGAATTGCCTACTCCTGCACCTATTGTCTATTGGATATTTAACAAATAGCATAGCAATAATAGTTGTAAATAATGGTGTCTTACTGGTCTGCTAAATACTCGAAACCTCGCCCCATTCTTCTCTCCAGAGATGCTGAGTTACTCCAGCATTTGTTGTTGCGTGCTAACTGGTCAGCGGAAAGACAATACATGATTACAATCGAGCCGTCCACAGTGTACAGATACACGATAAAGGGAATAATGTAGAACGTGTGATTGGGTGATCAATGGTTTTTGTGTGTTCGATCGTCCCGACGTCAGAGTTTGGATCATCAGGGCCTGTACATCAGGCTGTCCGTAACGGCGACTACAGAGGGTTTATGGCCCCGACCACGGGTGTACAAAGGAGGAGGACTGACTAACATTGTGCCTTCCACCACAGTAAAGAACGCTGTGGTGGATGTTTGTGTCAAATGTTATTGTGCATTGTGTGTTCTTTTTGAGTGTATCGCTGCTGGCAAATTCATTTCACTGCACCTTTCGGTGTATTGACGAATAAGATGGACTTTGACTTTGACTGGTGTGGTCTCGATGGGCCGAAGGGCTATTTCCCAGTTGTATCTCTGAACTAAACTAAAATTAATATTTTCAGTCCCTTTGAAAATCACTACCCAAGCTGTTTACGCAGGTTTTACCCAACGTTACTGGAAATTCATCAAACTCTATTTTCTGTGCGGTTTTCTCGAACAATAAGAGACTTGTACCTATGTGGTGCAAGTTTATTTACCGTTCCATCTAAGTGCCTCTCAGTTTGATTTTTTTTCTGTATATCATTAAAACCTATGAATAAAGTCAATCAAATAAGATTGGCCCGTAAGCACTAATCCAGTGGTATATTAATGTCTGCTGTAAAATTTTGTTTAGTGGCCATCTAATACGTTAGGTTTTAGTTTAGTATAGGAGGCACAGCGGTAGAGTTGCTGCCTCACAGCGCCAGAGACCCGGGTTCGATCCTGACCACGGGTGCTGCCTGTACGGAGTTTGCACGTTCTCCCCGTGACCCGTGTGGGTTTTCTCCGGTTTCCTCCCACACGCCAAAGACCTGCGGGTTTGTAGGTTTATCGGCCCTCTGTAAATTGGCCCACAGTGTGTTGAAAGTGGGATAACGTTGAACTAGTCTGAACGGGAGATCGATGGTCGGCGTGGACTTGCTGTGCCGAAGAGCCTGTTTACGCGCCGTATCCCGTTCTAATAATAATAGACATATCTGTAAATACAATCAAGCCTCTCTCCTCAGGGAAACTCTGGGTCCCCAATTCTAAGTGTTAGTGTGCGGGGATCGCTGGTCGGCAGGGACTCGGTGGGCCGAAGGGCCTGTTTCCATGCTGTGTCTCTAAAGATACAGCATCCATTCTTTCATCACCCCCGGGTCTAAATCCAAAACCCTTCAAACCAGTGCCGTCCTGAGGAAACTCTTGGCTCAAGAAGGACCTTCTCAAGGGCTGGCGGAGGGAGATAGGTTGAATTGAATGATCGAAAGATACTTTGTGGAGAACAGGCCTTTCGGCCCATCGAGTCCAAGCCGACCATCGACCACTCTTTCATACTAGTTCTACCTTATCCCACTCTCCCCACACAATTTTACAGAAGCCAATTAACCCGCAAACCCACACATCTTTGGGATGAGGGGGGAAACCCGCGCGGCCACCGGGAAGAACGTGCAAACTCCGCACAGACAGACAGCACCCGAGGTCAGGATCGAACCTGGGACTCTGGCGACGTGATTTCCCAGTCAGGGGACGTAGCAAGGAAGGTAGACACAAAATGCTGGAGTAACTCAGCGGGTCAGGCAGCATCTCCGGAGAGAAGGAATGGGTGACGTTTCGGGTCGAGACCCTTGGTTATTGTTGCCCTGGTCGACACAAAGAGCAGGAGTAACTCAGTGGGACAGGAAGCATCTCCAGAGAGAAGGAATGGGTGACGTTTCGGGTCGAGACCCCAAGGGATGCTGCCTGACCCACTGAATTACTCCAGCATTTTGTGTCTACCTTCGATTTTACCAGCATCTGCAGTTAGTTCTTTCTTACTCCACTTTACGTAGCAAGGATATGTTTTAACAGGACATGTTTATTTTAATAAAGGGAGGGGGAATTGATGTAAACTTTGGTTTATGACTTATGGAAATTTCCTGCCACATAGGTATATCTGTTCGAATAAACGACCAGCATCTGCAGTTAGTTCTTTCTTACTCCACTTTACGTAGCAAGGATATGTTTTAACAGGACATGTTTATTTTAATAAAGGGAGGGGGAATTGATGTAAACCTTTGGTTTATAGACTTATGGAAATTTCCTGCCACATAGGTATATCTGTTCGATAAACGTGCTATTTTCTGAAGGAGTGCGATTCCAACATCACCAGGCTGTGGCAGGGGATAAATATAGATGTTTTGGTCAGGCAAATATCTGGTTGATTATTAATAGTTTTAATCCTGAACCTAAACCTCTGAGCATCATATAATGGGCAGTGTTGGCACACCTTCTAGGCCAGGTTAGTTCAGTCAGCAATGTGCGATCTAGCGAGGATAGGCAGGTGAGGGATAGTATATAATGTTTACAGAGTGGTGAATCTGTGGAACTCTCTGCCACAGAAGGTAGTTGAGGCCACAGTTCATTGGCTATATTTAAGAGGGAGTTAGATGTGGCCCTTGTGGCTAAAGGGATCAGGGCGGTATGGAGAGAAGGCAGGGATGGGATACAGAGTTGGATGATCAGCCATGATCATATTGAATGGCGGTGCAGGCTCGAAGGACCGAATGGCCTCTACTCCTGCACCTATTTTCTATGTTTATAGAGTCATAGAATGATACAGCGTGGAAACAGGCCCTTCGGCCCAACTTGCCCACACCGGCCAACATGTCCCAGGTACACTAGTACACCCACCTGCCTGTGTTTGGTCCAAACCCGTCCTATCCATGTACCCATCTAAATTATTAAAACGTTGGGATAGTCCCAGCCTCAACTACCTCCTCTGGCAGCTCGTTCCATACACCACCACCCTTTGTGTGAAAAAAGTTACTCCCCAGATTTCTACTAAATCTTTTCCCCTTCACCTTAAACCTATGTCCTCTGGTCCTCGATTCCCCTACTCTGGGCAAGAGACTGTGCATCTATTCCTCTCATGATTTTATACGCCTCTATAAGACCACCCCTCATCCTCCTGCGCTCCAAGGAATAGAGACCCAGCCTATTCAACCTCTCCCTGTAGATCACACCCTCTAGTCCTGGCAACATCCTCGTAAATCTTCTCTGAACCCTTTCCAGCTTGACAATATACAGTATTTCCTATAACCCGAGGTGGCAGGTTACTATGGCCACTTGGGATGGTGTGGGTTTTTGGTTCTTGGTTTCTTGGTCCTCCAAAATATTCCAAAAGGGAGGAAAAGTTGTTGGAGTGATGGTGTTGTGCTTCAGAATAACGGGATCTGTTCAATCTGTTGCAGCTGCTGCAGGATGTGGAGATGGGCGCTGCTCCCATCCTCTTGGCCATCATCGCCACAGCAGGTATCTGGGCCGTGTAAGTATCTGAACCTTCGTGCCACTGCCGCGATACAACGCGACAGAACTCTATTTATCCGCAGGGAGACACAAAAAAGCTGGAGTAACTCAGCGGGACAGAGCAGCATCTCTGGGGAGAGGAGGAAATGGGCGACGTTTTTGGGCCGAGACCCTTCTTCAGACTGACGTCAGGGGAGTGGGCGGTACAGAGATAAGGAAGCGCAAGGTGTGAAAACATGACAGAGGGGATGGAGAGCAAGGAACACGTAGAATAGATCATTGCTAGTTGGGGAGAAGGTGACAACAAAGCAATCAGAGATAAAATGTGGTCGGAGACAGTAAGACTGCTCGGAGAACTGGGATGGGGAGGGGATGGAGAGAGGGGAAAGCAAGGGTTTTGAAATTAAATTCAAGTGTTAAGTGGAAAAGTCCAGGATTGGGGATGTGCAAAGGTTGGGGGGGGGAGGGGAGTTAGTCTTAGTCTCAGTCTACCCCATGACAGAAGGGGGAGGAGGAGTTGTACAGTTTGATAGCCACAGGGAAGAAGGATCTCCTGTGGCGTTCTGTGCTGCATCTTGGTGGGACCAGTCTGTTGCTGAAGGTGCTCCTCAGGTTGACCCAGTGTGTGTCATGGAGGGGGTGAGCTGTATTGTCCAGGATGCTCCGCAGTTTGAGGAGCACCCTCCCCTCCAAGACCACCCCCCCTTTGAATCCAACTCCAACTTTGCCCCCAGGATGGAGCCGGCCCTCCTGATGGGCTTGTTGGTTCAGTTGGTGTCCACTGCCTTCGCTTTGCTGCCCCGGTACACGGCAGCACCTCACCCCTTCCCCAGCATCAAAACACACACGGTGCTGGATGGAGTCACTCAGCAGGTCAGGCAACATCTCGGGAGAATGATGGAGTCACAGCGCCAGAGACCCGGGCTCGATCTCGACTACGGGCTGCTGTCTGTACGGAGTTTGTACCTTCTCCCCGTGACCTGCGTGGGTTTTCTCCGGGTGCTCCGGTTTCCCCCCACACTCCCACAAAGACGTACATGTTGGTAGGTTAATTGGGTTTGGAAAAAACTGCAAATTGGCCCTAGTGTGTGTAGGATAGTGTTAATGTGCGGGGATCGCTGGTCGGCACGGACTCAGTATTTCTGCGTTGTATCTCTAGTCTAAACTAAACAAAATCTGACATTTCTTTCCTTCCGCTGTAGACTCTTGCTCATCCGCTGACTGTAACACTCATAGACCTGTCTTGGGCTAAGAGATTGGGGCTTAGACCTGTCTAAGCCCCAATCTCTTAAGTCTCTTCCCTATATCTCTTGACCCACCCTACCTCCTTACAGATCTCTGACTGAGGTTTGCGTCCTGTGTATCCTAACATTTCCTTGTATGGCTTGGTCAATAATTCTCCCGAACACCGATATGTTTTACTGCTTTGAAGATAATATACATAAGTCGACATGACCCATCGTACGATCCTTGATGTAAACTGTGAAACAGCTGGTAGCCCGACACTTTGCGAGATGTCTGAGAATGAATTATTAAACAGCTGTGTTGCACGTAAGGTGTATATTCATTGTCCATATCTGT
>JAWMAR010000001.1:21775898-21850435 GCA_036785375.1 Leucoraja ocellata
GAAGTGGTTTGAGCTCTGCCGGCTGGCTGTACAGAGAGCAGAGCAACTCTGTAATCCCTCTGTCCCCCGTCTCTGCTGCCTCCCCGCACGTGAATCATTTTGTGAAGAGGCAAGGACAGCCATGGAAGAAGGTAAGAAATACCTTGAAGAATTGTGAAAGACAGAGTGGATGTGGAGAGGATGTTTCCACTAGTGGGAGAGTCTAGGACCAGAGGGCACAGCCTCAGAATTAAAGGATGTTCCTTTAGAAAGGAGATGAGGAGGAATTTCTTTATTCAGAGGGTGGTGAATCTGTGGAATTCTTTGCCACAGACGGCTGTGGAGGCCAAGTCAGTGGATATTTTTTAAAGACTTTTTTTTAAGAGATAGATTCTTGATTTGTACGGGTGTCAGGGGTTATGGGGAGAAGGCAGGAGAATGGGGTTAGGAAGGAGAGATAGATTAGCGGAGTAGTCTTTATGGGCCGAATGGCCTAATTCTGCAGCTATCACTTATGACCTTGTGTGTAAGAAGGAACTGCAGATGCTGGTTTAGACCGAAGATAGACACAAAATGCTGGAGTAACTCAGTGGGACGGGCAGCATCTCTGGAGAGAAGGAATGGGTGATTTTTCAGGTCAAGACCCTTCTTCAGACTGAGAGTCGGGGGGTGGGGAGGGGAACGAGAGAGATAGATGGGACTTAGGACAAATGAATGGAAGATATGCAGAAAGCAATAATAATCAAGGATATGTGGAGCCCACAATGGTCCGTTGTTGGCTGTGGGGCAGGTGATAACTCGATAATACCTTAACAAGTAAGAAACTTTCTCCGGGTCTCAACCCGAAACCTCACCCCATTCCTTCTCTCCAGAAATGCTGCCTGTCCCGCTGAGTTACTCCAGCTTTTTGTGTCTATCTTCGGTTTAACGTTTAACCCAGCATCTGCAGTTCCTTCCTGCAACTATCTCCAGGTGTTGGTTGTGCTGCTGTCTAAGACATCGTTGCCTCTTGCTGAGGGTGTTTTGACTGATAGAAAGATTTGCACGGAAACTGACCCTACGGCCCACCTGAAGATAGACACAAAGTGCTGGAGTAACTCAGTGGGTCAGGAAGCATCTGCGGAGAAAAAGGATAGGTGACGTTTCGGGTTGGGACCCTTCTTCAGGCATTCCGTCCTGAACCATCACCTATCCTTTTTCTCCGATGCTGCCTGACCCGCTGGGTTACTCCAGCACTCTGTGTGTTGTTCAGGATTATTCTTAAACTGTGTGTGTGGCCCCTGGTTCTGGACTCCCCCAACATCGGGAACATGTTTGTCCAAACCCATAACAAACTTAACTAAATTAATTTAAGTGTAACTAAAGTAAAGCAAAGAGCTAGCACAGGAAAGATGGGCTGAATGCACTCTTTCTTCGCTGCATTCTGTTTCTCATGCAGAAGATCACAGAGTTTTTTGCAGATCTTTGTGAGGAGCCAAGGAAGTCTGAAATGTATTTTTACAGTTTACGAGAACAGGTTTAATTGTGGAACTATTCACTGGTCAGGCAGCGTCCGTGGGAGTTAACTCTTCATTCGCAGACAGTCCAACTCTGCCAGTTGGGTTAGACGGCACTATCAAGCCCGCCCTGGTCGATGTCAATCTGCCTCCTATCATTGAAGGTAGACACAAAATGCTGGAGTAACACAGAGAGTGGTGAATCTGTGGAATTCTCTGCCACAGAGGGTAGTTGAGGCTACACAGTTCATTGGCTATATTTAAGAGGGAGTTAGATGTGGCCCTTGTGGCTAAAGGGATCAGGGGGTATGGAGAGAAGGCAGGGATGGGATACTGAGTTGGGGATGATCAGCCATGATCATATTGAATGGCGGTGCAGGCTCGAAGGGCCGAATGGCCTACTCCTGCACCTATTGTCTATGTTTCTATGTAACTCAGTGGGACAGGCAGCGTCTCTGGAGAGAAGGAATGGGTGATGTTTTGGGTCGAGACCTTCTTTAGACTGAGAGTCAGGAGAATGGGAAACGAGAGAGATAGACGGTGAAGTAGAGAGATATAGAACTAATTAATGAAAGATATGCAAAAATAGCAATGAACAGGGTAACACGAACTAAGTAAGTAAGTCTATTGGCCAAGTATTCACATACAAGGAATTTGCCTTGGTGCTCCGCCCACAAGTAACAACATGACATACAGTGACAGTTACGAAGCCCACAAAGTTCCTCTAGTGGGTGTAGGATGGTGTTAGTTTGCGAAAATCATTGGTCAACATGGACTCGATGGGACGAAGGGCATGTTTCTCGAAACCAAACTATAAAAAATAACTTGTGAACTCACGAAGGGCCTGTCCCTGTGCTGTCGTGAAGTTTAGAGATATGGTGCGGAAACAGGCCCTTCGGCCCACCGAGTCCGTGCCGACCAGCGATCCCCACACACTAACACTATCCTACACACACTAGGGACAATGAACATTTACACCAAGCCAATTAATCTACAAACCTGCACGTCTTTGGAGTGTGGGAGGAGACGCGAGATCCCGGGCTAAACCCACACGGATCACGGGGAGAACGTGCAAACTCCGTACAGACAGCACCCGTAGTCGGGATCGAACCCGGGGCTCTGGGCCGTGAGGGCAAGAAGCACAGAGCTTGTCAGAAGGCATGTTTAAGAAAGAACTGCAAATGCTGGAAAAATCGAAGGCAGACAAAAAGGCTGGGGAAACTCAGCGGGTGAGGCAGCATTTATGGAGCAAAGGAAATAGGTGGCGAGTCTAGACCTGAAACGTTGCCTATTCCTTCGCTCCATAGATACTGCTTCACCCGCTGAGTTACTCCAAAATTTTGTCTACCATGTCAGAAGGCAGATAGATCGTCTTGTGAGTAAGAAGAAGATTTTCGACGAGAGCGTTTAAACGACTTTGGTATTTTTGTTTGTGCTCTTTGCCTGATAGCTTGTTTGTTTTCTGCACCTTAGTTAAAACCACCAGGGGACTTTTGCAGGGGGAAGGTTGGCCCCCACTGGCCTACTCTGTCACTGCGGGCAGCCAGCCTGGTCCATGTTACACTGACACAGAAGCACTTCGCGTTTCTATAAGCAGATAGATACAGAGGAGGGTTTAAGAAGGAACTGCAGATGCTGGAAAATCGAAGGTAGACAAAAGTGCTGGAGAAACTCAGCGGGTGCAGCAGCATCTATGGAGCGAAGGAAATAGGCAACGTTTCGGGCCGAAACCCGGAAGGGTTTCGTCCCGAAACGTTGCCTATTTCCTATAGTGGAGATTGTTCAACTCTTTGCATGGAGCGAAGGAAATAGGCAACGTTTCGGGCCGAAACCCTTCTTCAGACAGAGGAGGTCTCGGGGCACAAAAAGCTGGAGTAACTCAGCGGGACAGGAGAGAAGGAATGAGGAATCCTTCTTCAGACTCGACCCGAAACGTCACCCACTCCTTCTCTCCAGAGATGCTGCCCGTCCCGCTGAGTTACTCCAGCATTTTGTGTCTATCTTCGATTTAAACCTACAGGTCTTGATGCCGGGCGGGCAGGATGTGGTTTTTGCAAATGGCTCGGCCTTTGACCACACACCCGCCTCGCTTGCAAATGTGCTCCTTGTAAACGCCACCAGAACAGCTCTCTCTCGTCCGAAGATGATCTCGACGAGGCGTTTAAAAGTTCTGTTTGATGACAAGCAGAGGCGTTAAAAGCTCTGTCTGATGGTCACTATTTTCAGCATCCGCCCACATTTTCCACATTCTAATTATTTTTTGCTTCGTGAGGTGAATAGTTTAGTTTAGTTCATTTATATATTGTCATCACGCCTAACCGAGGTACAGTGAAAAGCATTTTTGCTGCAAGCTATCAGCTCAGCGGGAAGAGTGTACATGTTTACAATCAGGCTGTCCGCAGCTTACAGATACAGGAAGGCAAAAGAACATCACCCATTCCTTTTCTCTCCAGAGATGCTGCCCGACCCGCTGAGTTACTCCAGCACTCTGTGAAACGTCACCTATCCATGTTCTCCACAGATGCTGCCTGACCCGCTGAGTTACTCCAGCATTTTGTGTCTATCATCATAATGAACCAGCATCGTATCAAGCTGAAACTCTTCTGGAAATAGGCAACGTTGCCTATTTCCTTCGCTCCATAGATGCTGCTGCACCCGCTGAGTTACTCCAGCACTCTGTGAAACATCACCTATCCATGTTCTCCACAGATGCTGCCTGACCCGCTGAGTTACTCCAGCACTCTGTGAAACGTCACCTATCCATGTTCTCCACAGATGCTGCCTGACCCTGCTGAGTTACTCCAGCACTCTGTGAAACGTCACCTATCCATGTTCTCCACAGATGCTGCCTGACCCGCTGAGTTACTCCAGCACTCTGTGAAACGTCACCTATCCATGTTCTCCACAGATGCTGCCTGACCCTGCTGAGTTACTCCAGCACACTGTGAAACGTCACCTATCCATGTTCTCCACAGATGCTGCCTGACCCGCTGAGTTACTCCAGCATTTTGTGTCCATCATCATAATGAACCAGCATCGTATCGGGCCGCAACTCTTCTGGAAATAGGCAACGTTTCGGGCTGACACCCTTCCGGGTTTCGGTCCGAAACGTTGCCTATTTCCTTCATTCCACAGATGCTGCTGCACCCGCTAAGTTACTCCAGCACTCTGTGAAACGTCACCTATCCATGTTCTCCACAGATGCTGCCTGACCCGCTGAGTTACTCCAGCACTCTGTGAAACGTCACCTATCCATGTTCTCCACAGATGCTGCCTGACCCGCTGAGTTACTCCAGCACTCTGTGAAACGTCACCTATCCATGTTCTCCACAGATGCTGCCTGACCCACTGAGTTACTCCAGCACTCTGTGTCTATCCTTGGTGTAAAGCAGCAACTGAAGTTCCTTCCTACACGTATCATAGTTTCAGTTTAGTCTCTGACTAACACACAAAGAGTAGCCTGACTTAGGCCACATCTAGGATCGCCATAGATGGTGTTAATTCTGAATTCCTCCCCAGTTCATAAGGACATATGCTGAGAGAATGGAGCGGCTTGGCTTGTACACTCTGGAGTTTAGAAGGATGAGAGGGAATCTCATTGAAACATGTAAGATTGTTAAGGGTTTGGACACGCTAGAGGCAGGAAACATGTTCCCGATGTTGGGGGAGTCCAGAACCAGGGGCCACACACACACAGATTAAGAATAAGGAGTAAGCCATTTAGAACGGGGACGAGGAAACACTTTTCACACAGAGAGTGGTGAGTCTGTGGAATTCTCTGCCTCAGAAGGCAGTGGAGGCCGGTTCTCTGGATGCTTTCAAGAGAGCTCTTAAAGATAGCGGAGTCAGGGGATATGGGGAGAAGGCAGGAACGGGGTACTGATTGGGATGATCAGCCATGATCACATTGGATGGTTGTACTGGCTCGAAGGGCCAGATGGCCCACCCTTACACCTATTGTCTATATTTGATGCTCATTGTGAATAAGACAGCCTATATGGTCGTGAGAGGTCTCCAAAGAGTCTTTCTGGTCTCCGCTGAATTTTCAACATGTTGAAAATGTTGGCGACCTATCACGGGTGCCGGCAGTCGCCTGTAAAGGTCGCGTAAGTGGGAGAGACCCTTAACTCAGCGGGCCATGCAGCGTCTCTGGTGAAAAAGGATGGGTGATATTTCAGGTCGGAGTGTCCGATCAAACGTCACCCATCCCTCTTCCGCCAGAGATTGTGGACCCGGAGGAAACCCAACGCAGTCATAGGGAGAACGTGCAAACTCCTCACAGACAGCACCCGCGGCGGGATCAAACCCGCAGGTCAGATCTGGCGCAGTGTGGCAGAGTACATTAAAACTGAAACTGGATTGCTCATTAATGTAACGAAAGGGATGGAGGGGGAGGTGAGGTTGGGTGAGTCGATTGTGCGGTTTGTCATTTTCACACCTTTCATGATGGCCCAACCATTCCCACAACCATCGAAACATTCTTATACTCGCTGGAGATTAGGATGAGGGGGGAACCTCATTGAAATATATCATATATCTATCTATCATCTTATATATTACTAAAACTCTCATCTTGTTTGTTTGTTTTTTTGTATGTGTTCTCCTGAAACTCCGCCAAAACTGTACACGATAGCGCTACAATCTTTGGCCCACCTTACTCCCCATTGTCCTGCGGTGTGAACCAGCAAGTTTTGTTCAGATTGATGTTATATTTTACAAGTTATTGACATTTTAAACTTTAATAAAAGTCGCAGTCGTGCTCACACTTGCCAGCCACGCCTGCACAGTTGGGAGAGGGTTGCCGGGCCCACCGCCATTTTGATTCTCGTCACTATGGGAACCTGTCACAATTGAAAATGGTGGCGCAGTTGGGGGCTATGGGTGAGTGGTGGAATATTGCGTTGGGGAACGGGACCCAAGGGGTTCTGCGCTTGGTCGAGTATAAATATAAGTATAAACACACACATTTGATGTACATACGCACGCACACACACATATATATATATATATATACACACACACACACACACACACATATATATATATATACACACACACACACACACACACATATATATATATACACACACACACACACATATATATATATGTATATATACACACACACACACACACATATATACACACACACACATATATACACACACACACACACACATATATACACACACACACACACACATATATACACACACACACACACACATATATACACACACACACAGCCCCCCCCCCCCACACACACACACACACACACACACACACACACCCCCCCCCCCCGCTGGTCAGCATACACTCTGTGGGCCGAAGGGCCTGTTTCCACGCTGCATCTCTAAACTAAACACTCTCTCAGTCACGCATGAACCGGCTGCTTCCTGCAAGGCAGGCAGCCAAGTTTTGTCTGAGAATGGGGAATTGCAGGAGTTAGTTCCTCCTCATGATAGCAGCACCTGTTTCCTCCATCCACACGCTCTAAGCAGCAGGCAATGCTCAACTGAGTCAGAACATGGACTCAGTGAGTAATCCAGGCCCCGGATGTGAGGAAGGATGTGCTGGTGCATGAGAGGGCCCAGTGGAGGCTTGCGAGAATGATCCCAGGGATGGCTGAGATCACGCATCATAATGAGCGTTTGACGGCGCTGGGCCTGTGCTCGCTGTAGTGTAGAAGGATGAGGGAGACCTCATTGAAACTTACCGAATAGTGAAAGGCCTGGATAGAGCGGATGTGGAGAGGATGTTTCCACTAGTGGGAGAGTCTAGAACCAGAGGGCACAGCCTCAGAATAAAAGGACATACCATTAGAAAGGAGATGAGGAGGATTTTTTTTGGCCAGAGGGTGGTGAATCTGTGGAATTTATTGCCACAGACGGCTGTGGAGGCCACAAGTCAGTGGATATTTTTAAAGCAGAGATTGGCAGATTCATAAGTGATAGGAGGGGGTGGGAGATTGCAACCTTCATGTAGTCCGCCCCGTTTCGACGAATCAATCAAATAAGATCAAATAGAACAAGTTGTCCTACAACTTTAGGCTGTGCACGCCATACGCAAGAAATAGTGATATGAGCAGAATTAGGCCATTCGGCCCATCAAGTCTATTCTGCCATTCAATAATGGATTCCCGCTCAACCCCATTCTGACCTGCTGTCTTCTCCCGTAACCCCTGACAACCTTTCTTTTTTCTTCCATCGAACGTGTCCAAAGACAGGCAGCTCGATTTGTTACTAACACCTATGAGAGAGATGCGAGTGTCACCAAACTTCTGAATTCTCTGGTCGGGGTGGAGGTGGAACCCTCTCCAAGACAGACAGACGTGAAGCTCACCGTTTGACCTGTTTTTACAAAATGTTAAATGGTCAGCTCGATATAGACTACAAGACCAAACCCAAACCAATTAGGAGCAGACGAGGGCATTCGATCCAATTTGTGATTCCAGCTACAAAGACAGATGTGTACAGCAATTCGTTCTTCCTCCGCACAATTAAAGCATGGAATAATCTCCACCCAACTATAGTTACCCAACCAGACGCAACTAAATATAAAGTAGCTCTTTCTTCCCAAGAACCCTTTCTGGCTTAAGCCCTCCCTTCGCCACCTCCACAGTTGAAATTCCATTTGGAATATATTGGAGGACCAAGAAACCAAGAACTACAAACCCGTACAGTGATGGAGAGGGAGAGATAGATCAGGCATGATTAACCTCTTGACTTGCGAACCTTAATTCCAGACAGATCGGTGACGTACTGATGTTCAGATGCAATAGTGGATGTTACTCTAGGAACATGTTTAGAAGTACATTATGCTGCAATGTTTCTTCTGCCTTAAGAAGGAACTCGACCCGAAACACCGCCCACTCCTTCTCTCCAGAGATGCTGCCTGTCCCGCTGAGTTACTGTACTCCAGCATTTTGTATCTACCTTGGATTTACACCAGCATCTGCAGCCTTGCCGAGGCAGCGTGAGGCGCAGGTGGAGTCGATGGAAGGGAGGTTGGCTGGCGTCGAAGATAGTCACAAAAAGTTGGAATGTCTCAGCAACTCTGCAGAAAAGGAATAGGTGACGTTTTGGGTCGAGACCCTTCTTCAGTGGGTCGGTGCGATGTTCTGGGCATTCAGATTCAGATTCAGATTCAGATTCAGATTCAGATTCAATTTTAATTGTCATTGTCAGTGTACAGTACAGAGACAACAAAATGCATTTAGCATCTCCCTTGAAGAGCGACATAGCAAACGATTTGAATAAAAAAATAATAAGTGTCCGAGGGGTGGTGATTAGCAGTCACCGAGGTACGTTGTTGAGTAGAGTGACAGCCGCCGGGAAGAAGCTGTTCCTCGACCTGCTGGTTCGGCAACGGAGAGACCTGTAGCGCCTCCCGGATGGTAGGAGGGTAAACAGTCCATGGTTGGGGTGAGAGCAGTCCTTGGTGATGCTGAGCGCCCTCCGCAGACAGCGCTTGCTTTGGACAGACTCAATGGAGGGGAGCGAGGAACCGGTGATGCGTTGGGCAATTTTCACCACCCTCTGCAATGCCTTCCGGTCGGAGACAGAGCAGTTGCCATACCATACTGTGATGCAGTTGGTAAGGATGCTCTCGATGGTGCAGCGGTAGAAGTTCACCAGGATCTGAGGAGACAGATGGACCTTCTTCAGTCTCCTCAGGAAGAAGAGACGCTGATGAGCCTTCTTGATCAGAGTAGAGGTATTGTAGGTCCAAGAGAGGTCCATCCCATATTCAATGCAACTCTCCCACCCTCTCGTCCCTCAGAGTCACAACTCACGTCAGTGGAGCAGGAAGAGGTCCACGTTATACGTATGCACAGGAGGAACTACTGGAGGACATTCAGGTATGGATCATAAAACAAAACCGCACAGGAACAGGTCCTTCGGCCCACAATGTCTGTGCCAAACATGATGCTAGGCTCAACCAATTTAGTTGTGTTCAGTTTAGAGATACAGCCCGGAAACAGGCCCACCGGGTCCGCGCCGGCCAGCGATCCCCGCACACGAACACTATCCTACACACACTTAAACATAGAAACATAGAAATTAGGTGCAGGAGTAGGCCATTCGGCCCTTCGAGCCTGCACCGCCATTCAATATGATCATGGCTGATTATCCAACTCAGTATCCCGTACCTGCCTTCTCTCCATACCCCCTAATCCCCTTAGCCACAAGGGCCACATCTAACTCCCTCTTAAATATAGCCAATGAACTGTAGCCTCAACTACCCTCTGTGGCAGAGAGTTCCAGAGATTCACCACTCTCTGTGTGAAAAAGTTCTTCTCATCTCGGTTTTAAAGGATTTCCGCCTTATCCTTAAGCTGTGACCCCTTGTCCTGGACTTCCCCAACATCGGGAGCAATCTTCCTGCATCTAGCCTGTCCAACCCCTTAAGAATTTTGTTAGTTTTGTAAGTTTCTATAAGAAACCTTACAAAAGCCAATTAACCTACAAACCTGTACGTCTTTGGGGTGTGGGAGGAAACCGAAGTTCTCGGAGAAAACCCACGCAGGTCACGGGGAGAACGTGCAAACTCCGTACAGGCAGCACCCGTGGTCGGGATCGAACCCGGGTCTCTGGCGCTGTGAGGCAGCAACTCTTCCGCTGCGCCACCGTGCTGTCTTAAATTACCGCTGCCTGTACATAATCCACATTCCTCAATTCCCTGCGTATCCACGCACCTGCCTAACAGCCTCGTAAACGCCAATATCTTGCTGCCTCCGCTTTTATCTTTTAAGGGGGCATCACGGTGGTGCAGCGGTAGAGTTGCTGCCTCACAGCGCCGGAGACCCGGGTTCCATCTGACTACGGGTGCTGTCTGTACAGAGTTTGCCCGTTCTCCCCGTGACCTGCGTGGGTTTTCTCCGGGTGCTCCGGTTTCTTCCATATTCCAAAATCATGCAGGTTTGCAGGTTAATTGGCTTCTGGAAATTGTCCTCCCTAGTGTGCAGGGTAGAATTAGTGTACGGGTGATCGCTGGTCGGCACGGACTCAGTGGGCCGAAGGGCCTGTTTCCGTGCTGTACCTCTAAACATATCCGAACACCGCCCCCTCGTCTGTGCGTTGCAGGCACGTGCCACCCTCTGGGTGACAAACCTGCCCCGCACATACCCTGTAAACGTTCTCCCGCTCACCGGAAAGCAAAACCCTCCCTCCCGTGACACTTCCACCCCAGGGGAAATATTCTGACAGTCTGCTCCTGCTCACATTTCTCAATGTGGCATCTTGCTGTGTGTAAATTGTCTGCTCTGTCTCCCACTTTAGCCGGGGCTTCTGAAGAAAAATATCTAAAAGAATTCAGGGCACTTTGAAAGAAAGTGCCTGGGCGCTACATGAATGCAATCTTTTCTCACTTGCTTCTCTTAAACGAATGAATAGATGAATGAATTAATTGATTAATTAATCGATTAATTGATTAATGAATTGGTGAATTAATTGATGGATTGATTTATTAATTGATCAATTAGTAATTAATCAAGTAATCGACCAATTGACCAATTAATTAATTATCTAATGGATTCATGAATTAATGTATTTATTGATTAATTAATTGGCTAAATAATTAATTGATCGATTGGCCGATTAATTTAATTAATTAATTGATCAATTAATAATCAATTCATCAATTAATTGACCAATTAATTATCATGAATCCATTAATTAATCAAGCACCTCACCCGTTGATCAATCAATTAATTAATTATTTCAGTTGGCCGATTAATTAATTGCTTAGTTGCTTAATTAAGTGATTAATTGATTAATTAATTGATGGATTAAGTGATTAACTAACTGATTAATTGATTGGCTAATGGATTAATTAAGCGATGAATTGATTAATGAATGAATGAAGCTTTATTATCACATGTGACAAGTCTCGGTGAGGTTCATCGTTTTGCATCCACAAGGTATGCAAAGAGTGGCCACACAAACGACATTGACCTCAATGTAAATTGCAGTGTATTTATCTGCCCTTAGGTCCTAATCCTTCTCCTCCCCTCTCTCTCCTGCTTGCTGGAGATGCCCCCCGTCTCCAGCCCTGCCAACTTTGCCCACGTGCTTCCTAACTGAACTATTTCACTCTTCAGAAGCTGAAGATGGAGATTGCTCAGGTCATCACGGACCTGGAGAACTTCAATCAAGCAGGGGAGAGGTGAGTCCGAGCCACTTTGACCATGGAGTTACAATAGACAATAGTGCAGGAGTAGGCCGTTCAGCCCATCGAGCCAGCACCTCTCAAATTGAATTGTGTCAACGGGTGATCGATGGCCAGCCTGGACTCGATGGGCCGAAGGGCCTGTTTCCGTGTTACCATATAACAATATAACCATATAACAATTACAGCACGGAAACAGGCCATCTCGACCCTTCTAGTCCGTGCCGAACACATAATCTCCCCTAGTGTTGTATCTCTAAACTATGTTAATCAAGTTTTCCTTTGTTTCCGTTCAGCAAAGTTGCAGAAAGGAACAAACTGATGGCTGTGGGCAGGAAGAAATTCAACATGGATCCGAAAAAGGTACCAACCCTCTCCTCAATGTACATCACCTCTCTCCGACAAGTGGAACTCCACACCTCTCCTCTCCTTGCCTTACACTCTTTTTATAATAATAATAATAATACATTTTATTTATGGGCGCCTTTCAAGAGTCTCAAGGACACCTTACAAAAATTTAGCAGGTAGAGGAAAAAAAATGTAAGTAGAATGAAATATATAGTAGAGACATGACTAGTGCACAAAGTAAAGACAGAATTCAATTCAAAACACAATATGAGGCAATTCATGCACAGATGAAAAGGGAGGGGGACGTGGGGCTAAGGATAGGCAGAGGTGAAGAGATGGGTCTTGAGGCGGGACTGGAAGATGGTGAGGGTATCTATTTTCCACCTGGCCTTTGTCCACCCACCTGACGATCAGAAACTCCCTCATCCGCCTCCACCTTACATTGGGCGAGGCTTTGACTGTGTCCGCGCCGACCAGCGATCCCCGCACATTAACACTATCCTACACCCACTAGGGACAATTTTTTACATTTACCAAAAGCCAATTAACCTACAAACCTGCACGTCTTTGGAGTGTGGGCGAAACCGAAGATCTCGGAGAAAAACCCACGGGAAGAACGTGCAAACTCCGTACAGACAGCACCCGTAGTCGGGATTGAACCCGGGTCTCTGGCGCTGTGAGGCAGCAACTCTACCGCTGTGCCACCATGACCGCCCTTGACTTGTGACTTGGACAAGTGACATTTTGGGCTAGTCCCTTCTTCAGACTAATGTAACTAATGCATGGACTTCCTCCCATCCCCCCAACCCTCCATCACCTCTCCCTCCAAGATATCTTGTACTCTCCCCCAAATGTCCATGGATTTCTTTCCACAGAAGGCAGTGGAGGCCAAATTCACTGGATGTTTTCAAGAGAGAGCTCTTTGGGCTAACGGAATCAGGGGATATGGGGAGAAAGCAGGAACGGGGTACTGATTCTGGACGATCAGCCATGATCATATTGAATGGCGGTGCTGGCTCGTAGGACCAAATGGCCTACTCCTCCAGCACCTATTGTCTATGTTTCTATGTTGGAGTTCTCTGGTAGGGACAGCGTTACTGCCTTGTAGATAGAGCTCGGGCTTTTGTGCACAGACAGGTAGCTATTTCCTTCATGTTTGGCTCAGTTAGCAAGGCAGGAAGCTGCATGAGATGCACTTGCAGAGTGGAAGCTCTGCTGAAGCAACACCATGAGGGCCTCGATGGTGGGGAAACCCAACGCTGTTTCCTCAGCAACTGTTGCTTGCAAAGAAATCAATCTCTCTGCTCAGTCCGCTGAGTACCGGAGTAACTCTGTGGAATTCTCTGCCTCAGAGGGCGGTGGAGGCCGGTTCTCTGGATGCTTTCAAGAGAGAGCAAGATAGGGCTCTTCAGATTCAGATTCAGATTCAGATTCAATTTTAATTGTCATTGTCAGTGTACAGTACAGAGACAACGAAATGCATTTAGCATCTCCCTGGAAGAGCGACACAGCAAACGATTTGAATAAATAATAATAAGTGTCCGGGGGGGGGAGGGGGTGGTGATTGGCAGTCACCGAGGTCGTTGTTTAGTAGAGTGACAGCCGCGGAAAGAAGCTGTTCCTCGACCTGCAGGTTCGGCAACGGAGAGACCTGTAGCGCCTCCCGGGATGGTAGGAGGGTAAACAGTCCATGGTTGGGGTGAGAGCAGTCCTTGGCGATGCTGAGCGCCCTCCGCAGACAGCGCTGCTTTGGACAGACTCATGGAGGGGAGCGAGGAACCGGTGATGCGTTGGGCAATTTTCACCACCCTCTGCAATGCCTTCCGGTCGGAGACAGAGCAGTTGCCATACCATACTGTGATGCAGTTGGTAAGGATGCTCTCGATGGTGCAGCGGTAGAAGTTCACCAGGATCTGAGGAGAGATGGACCTTCTTCAGTCTCCTCAGGAAGAAGAGACGCTGATGAGCCTTCATATAGCGGAGTCAGTCGATCTTAAAGATAGCGGAGTCAGGGGAGAAGGCAGGAACGGGGTACTGATTGGTGATGATCAGCCATGATCACATTGAATGGCAGTGCTGCCTCAAAGGGCCGAATGGCCTACTCCTGCACCTATTGTCTATTGTCTATTGTCTATAACTCAACACGTCAGGCAGCATCTCTGGAGGACATGGGCAGGTGATGGTTCAAGTTATAACCATATAATAATTACAGCACGGAAACAGGCCACCTCGGCCCTTCTAGTCCGTGCCGAACACATACTCTCACCTAGTTGGGGCCCTTCAGACAGATCACAGAGGAGAAAGCTGGGAAGGAGAGTTGGGGAGGTGGGCAAGTGATGGGTGGATACAGTTGAGAGGGGTTGGATGGGCAGATGGTGGAGTAACAGGGTGTCAGATAAGGAAAGAAAGAGAATGTTTTAGTATAGTTTAGTTTAGTTTAGAGATACAGCACGGAAACAGGCCCTTCGGCCCACCGGGTCCGTGCCGACCAGCGATCCCCGCACACTAACACTATCCTACACCCACTAGGGCCAATTTTTACATGTACCAAGCCAATTAACCTACAAACCTGCACATCTTTGGAGTGTGGACCTCTCATGATTTTGTACACCTCTATAAAATCACCCCTCATCCTCTTGGTTTCTTGGTCCTCCAAAATATTCCAAATGGAATTTAAACTGTGGAGGTGGTGAACTCCTGCCTTCAAGGAATGGAGACCAAGCCTGCTCAACCTCTCCCTGTAGCTCACACCCTCTAGTCCTGGCAACATCCTCGTAAATCATCTCTGTACCCTTTCCAGCTTGACAATATCTTTCCTATAACACGGTTGCCCAGAACTGAAACATAGAAATTAGGTGCAGGAGTAGGCCATTCGGCCCTTCGAGCCTGCACCGCCATTCAATATGATCATGGCTGATCATCCAACTCAGTATCCATCCCTGCCTTCTCTCCATACCCCCTGATCCCCTTGGCCACAAGGGCCACATCTAACTCCCTCTTAAATATAGCCAATGAACTGGCCTCAACTACCCTCTGTGGCAGAGAGTTCCAGAGATTCACCACTCTCTGTGTGAAAAAAGTTCTCCTCATCTCGGTTTTAAAGGATTTCCCCCTTATCCTTAAGCTGTGACCCCTTGTCCTGGACTTCCCCAACATCGGGAACAATCTTCCCTGCATCTAGCCTGTCCAACCCCTTAAGAATTTTGTAAGTTTCTATAAGATCCCCTCTCAATCGCCTAAATTCTAGAGAGTATAGCACAATACTCTAAATGTGGTCTCACCAACGTCTTGTACATCTGCAACATGACCTCCCGACCGCTGTACTCAATACTCTGACTGATGAAGGCCAAGGTGCTCAAGAGCCTTATTGACCACCTCGCCAACGTGTGACTCCATAATCACGTTCCTAGATCCCTCTGCTCTACAATAGGCCGACACGATGGCCCAGCGGTAGAGTTGCTGCCTCACAGCGCCAGAGACCCGGGTTCCATCCTGAATACACAAGCTGTGAGAAGGAGAAAGAGGGGATGGAGATCTAGGAAAATGCAGAACAGATCATTGTTAACTTGTAGAAGGTGACAACAAAGCAGACAGAGATGTTCTTACACCTTACACTTCCTTATCTCTGCATCTCCCCGCACCCCCCGACTCAGTCAAGAAGGCTCATCAGCGTCTCTTCTTCCTGAGGAGACTGAAGAAGGTCCATCTGTCTCCTCAGATCCTGGTGAACTTCTACCGCTGCACCATCGAGAGCATCCTTACCAACTGCATCACAGTATGGTATGGCAACTGCTCTGTATCCGACCGGAAGGCATTGCAGAGGGTGGTGAAAATTGCCCAACGCATCACCGGTTCCTCGCTCCCCTCCATTGAGTCTGTCCAAAGCAAGCGCTGTCTGCGGAGGGCGCTCAGCATCGCCAAGGACTGCTCTCACCCCAACCATGGACTGTTTACCCTCCTACCATCCGGGAGGCGCTACAGGTCTCTCCGTTGCCGAACCAGCAGGTCGAGGAACAGCTTCTTTCCGGCGGCTGTCACTCTACTCAACAACGTACCTCGGTGACTGCCAATCACCACCCCCCCCGGACACTTATTATTATTTATTCAAATCGTTTGCTATGTCGCTCTTCCAGGGAGATGCTAAATGCATTTCGTTGTCTCTGTACTGTACACTGACAATGACAATTAAAATTGAATCTGAATCTGAATCTGAGTCTGAAGAAGGGTCTCCACCCGAAACATCGCCCATTCCTTCTCTCCAGAGATGCTGCTGAGTTACTCCAGCATTTTGTTTCCATCTTCGGTTTAAACCAGCATCTGCGGTTCCTTCCTCTACATCATGGCAGATGACATCAATGGTGTTGAGTCATAGATCATCCATCATCTAATAGAACAAGTGAGGTTTGTGGGCTCGACTGACCTAGTTACACTGTCAGATTTATCATCTAAGATCGACTGAGAGTTAAGAAGAACAATGGAATACTTAGAAAAGACTGCATCATTCAAGATCATCGACCTGTTTCCGGCACTTATCTAGTGTCGGCAAGGTCTTTTAAACTCATAGAGTGATACAGCATGGAAACAGGCCCTTCGGCCCAACTTGCCCACACCGGCCAACATGTCCCATCTACACTAGTCCCACCTGCCCACGTTTGGTCCATATCTCCCCAAACCTGTCCTATCCATGTTCCTGTCTAACAGTTTCTTAAACGTTGGGAAAATCCCAGCCTCAACTACCTCCTCTGGCAGCTCGTTCCATACACCCACCACCCTCTGTGTGAAAAAATTACCCCTCAGATTCCTATTAAATCTTTTCCCCTTCACCTTGAACCTTTGTACCCTGGTCCTCGATTCCCCTACTCTGGGAAAGAGATTCTGTGCATCTACCCGATCTATTCCTCTCATGATTTTATACACCTCTGTAAGATAAGTTGGCTAGATCCTAGAAAGTGATCGGATGGATGGATGAAAGATGAGGAGGTGTAGGGAGGATGGTCTGGAATGAAGGCTAATGGCGGGATAGGGAAAGGGAAAGGGTGAGGCAAAAGAAAAAAAGACACAAAGTGCTGGAGTAACTCAGCAGGCCAGGCAGCATCTCTGGAGAGAGACCCACCAGAGTTAACGTACTGTAGACACAAGGAACTGCAGACGCTGGTTCACAAGAAAAAGACACAGAGTGCTGGAGTAACTCAGCAGGTCAGGCAGCATCTCTGGAGAGGATAGTCGAGGCCAGTTCATTGGCTATATTTAAGAGGGAGTTAGATGTGGCCCTTGTGGCTAAGGGGATCAGGGGGTATGGAGAGAAGGCAGGTACAGGATACTGAGTTGGATGATCAGCCATGATCATATTGAATGGCGGTGCAGGCTCGAAGGGCCGAATGGCCTACTCCTGCACCTAATTTCTATGTTTCTATGTTTCTATGAGAGAGACCCACCAGAGTTAATGTACTGTAGACACAAGGAACTGCAGACGCTGGTTCACAAGAAAAAGACACAGAGTGCTGGAGTAACTCAGCAGGCCAGGCAGCATCTCTGGAGAGAGACCCACCAGAGTTAATGTACTGTAGACACAAGGAACTGCAGATGCTGGTTCAAAAGAAAAAGACACAGAGTGCTGGAGTAACTCAGCAGGGCAGATGGCATCTCGGGAGAACATGGACAGGTGACATCTCAAGTCGGGAACATTCTTGGAACACAGTCTGAAGAAGGGTCCCGATCTGGTCAGGGCGGGCATAGTGGGTCGAAGGGCATGTTTCCCCGCTGTTTATCTAAATTATACACGGTGGCAGGAAATGTCTGAGCAAGATGACTGCAGCATTATTTATAAACGTGGAGCAACTTCACTCACCAGCTGAACTATTTCCTGCCGTCATTTTATCAATTGCTAAGAGATCACAGAGGTCCCATGACGTCATCGAAAATAATTGTGTAGGAGGGAACTGCAGATGCTGGTTTAAACCGAAAAAAGACACAATGTGCTGGAGTAACCCAGCGGGTCAGGCAGCATCTCGAAGCATCACGTATTCCTTTCCTCCAGGTTTGTAGGTTAATTGCCCCTAGTGTGTGTAGGATTGTGTTAGTGTGCGGGGATCGCTGGTCGGCACAGACTCGGTGGGCCGAAGGGCCTGTTTCCGCGCTGTATCTCTAAACTAAACTAGACTTTGAACCTTTGTCAATGACTGACTTTCTTTCTTGCCAGGGAATAGATTACCTGATACAGAACAAGGTGCTGTGTCAGAATGAGGAGGACATTGCCAAGTTTCTGTACAAGGGGGAAGGCTTATACAAAACCCCCATCGGAGACTATCTTGGAGGGAGGTGAGTCTGATGGATTTCTTGCACCATGTATGATGTTTACACATTGTGTGGTGCTGCTGCAGCGAGCAAGAGTTTCATTGTTCTATCTGGGACATATGACAATAAAACACTCTTGGCTCTCGACAGGACAGTTGCACAATTCCAGTTGCTGCCCCACAGCGCCAGAGAAGGTTCACCAGACTGATTCCTGGGATGGCAGGACTTTCGTATGAAGAAAGACTGGATAGACTCGGCTTGTACTCGCTAGAATTTAGAAGATTGAGGGGGGATCTTATAGAAACTTACAAAATTCTTAAGGGGCTAGATGCAGGAAGATTGTTCCCGAAGTTGTGGAAGTCCAGAACAAGGGGTCACAGTTTAAGGATAAGGGGGAAGTCTTTTAGGACCGAGATGAGAAAATCATTTGAAGTGGTGAATCTGTGGAATTCTCTGCCACAGAATGTAGTTGAGGCCAATTCATTGGCTATTTTTAAGAGGGAGTTAGATGTGGCCCTTGTGGCTAAAGGGATCAGGGGGTATGGAGAGAAGGCAGGTACGGGATACTGAGTTGGATGATCAGCCATGATCATATTGAATGGCGGTGCAGGCTCGAAGGGCCGAATGGCCTACTCCTGCACCTATTTTCTATGTTTCTATGTTTCTATGTTTCTAGACCCAGGTTCAATCCTGACTACGGGTGCTGTCTGTACGGAGTTTGTACGTTCTCCCCCAGCGACCACAAAACTCCCCGTGAGTTTTCTCCGGGTGCTCCGGTTTCCTCCCACGCTCCAAGGATTGGCTTCTGTAACTTGCAGGATACAAACCTGAGATAACACGAGTCTCTTTCCACACAGTGTGACTCCATGTCTCTGATGACCCACAGTGTGTTGAGCAGATTGGAGGTGTAAGGACATACGATAAGACATGAATTAGTTTTGTAGTTTTAGAGATACACAGTGCGGAAACAGGCCCTTCAGCCCACTTGCCCATGCTGACCAACATGTCCCATCTACACTAGTCCCACCTGCCTGCATTTGGCCCATATCCCTCCAAACCGATCATATCCATGTACCTGTCAAAATGATTCCTAAACATCGCGATGACCAGCGACCCCCGCACACTAACACTATCCTACACACACTGGGGACAATTTACATTTACACCAAGCCAATTAACCTACAAACCTGTACGTCTTTGGAGTGTGGGAGGAAACCGGAGCACCCAGAGAAAACCCACGTGGGTCACGGGGAGAACGTGCAAACTCCACACAGACAGCACCCGTAGTCAGGATTGAACCCGGCGCTGTGAGGCAGCAACTCTACCGATGCACCACCATGCCGCCCAAGCCCATCACCCCCCCCCCCCCCAAATAAAGCAGGTTCAATAATGGGCTAGTACTGGCTTAAGCCCTCCCTTCACCACCTCCAGTTTAAATTCCATTTGGAATATTTTGGAGGACCAAGAACCAAGAACCAAGTACATTTGAGTGATTGTTATATGGACGGTAAAATTATAAAGTTGGCTTTCGTAGATAAAATGCAGTAGGAATTTTTAAGCAGTGGGTCCAGTCAGTTTGGTCGTGAACAAGTCTCTGAAACTTTGCTGCACTCTCATCTCTACAGAGAAACGTTAAACATCAGGATCCTCCAATCCTTTGTGGAACAGCATCAGTTTTCCGACCTAAACCTGGTGCAAGCGCTAAGGTGAGAACATTTCATGTATCGGTTGATCAATAGACAATAGACAATAGGTGCATTCGGCCCTTCGAGCCAGCACCGCCATTCAATGTGATCATGGCTGATCATCCCAAATCAGTACCCCGTTCCTGCCTTCGCCCCATATCCCCTGACTGCGCTATTTTTAAGAGCCCTATCTTGCTCTCTCTTGAAAGTATCCAGAGAACCGGCCTCTACCGGCCTCTGAGGCAGAGAATTCCACAGACTCACCACTCTCTGTGAGAAAAAGTGTCTCCTCGTCTCCGTTCTAAATGGCTTACCCCTTATTCTTAAACTGTGTGTGTGTGGCCCCTGGTTCTGGACCTGCTTGTTCTCGATAACTCAACACACTCAACCCTGCTCACCACATACACACCCCCAGCTGCAGTATCTGTCCCCAGATAGTTGCATCTCAGCTATATAGCCTTGTGGCTGAAATTAGACTGGACATAAGCACAACCATAACTAAGTACCAAAGTGCAACGAGTGTGGTGCAAGAATAATATTATTACTAGTAGTATTAGTGTAGGATTAATGGTATTAATGCAAATCAAGGGGGGATGGAAGGGGGGGGGAAGGGGGCGGGGGGGGGAGGGAAGGGAGGGGAGGGGGAGGGGGAGGGAAGGGGGGGAAGGGAGGGGGGGACGGGGGCGGGGGGGGACGGGGCGGGGGGAAGGGAGGGGGGGCAGGGGAGAGGGGGAGGCCTTCCTGCTGGATGTGTTCCTCTGTTGAAGCTGTGAGGAATACTGAGCCATTGGGGAAAACCCGAGATCTAACATTCCAGTCCTGTGAACGTCCAAAAACATACATGTCAAGGGAAAACTAATTTTAGGCCATTTTCAACTAAGGGAATTGGTAAAGTTAAGTTTAACTTGGACTAAACGTGTGCGTGTGTGTGCGCGTGTGTGCGCACGTGTGTGTCTGTGTGTGTGCGGGCATGTGCGCATGTGTGTGTGTGTGTATGTGTGTGTGTGTGTGTGTGTGTGTGCCTGTGTGGGTGCAATTGTGTGTGTGTGTGTATGTGTATATGTACGTGCATGTGTGTGTATATGTGCGTGTGCGTGTACCTGTGTATGTGTGTGTGTGTGTATATGTGCGTGTGCGTGTACGTGTGTGTGCGCGCGTGTGTGTGTGTGCATGTGTGTGTGCATGTGTGTGTGCGCATGAACGTGCGTGTGCGCGTGTACCTGTGTGTGTGTGTGCGCGTGCGTGTGTGTGTGTACCTGTGCGTGTGTGTGTGCGCGTGTACCTGTGCGTGTGTACCTGTGTGTGTGTGTGCGTGTGTGTGTGTGTGTCTGTGCGCGTGTACCTGTGTGCGCATGAACGTGCGTGTGCGGGTGTACCTGTGTGTGTGTTACAGTGCAGACACTGACACTGCCATGTTGCCCTGACTCAGGCAGTTCCTGTGGAGTTTCCGGTTACCGGGAGAGGCGCAGAAGATCGACAGGATGATGGAGGCGTTTGCCACTCGATACTGTCAGTGTAACCAGGAGGTGTTTCAGTCAACCGGTGAGTATCTCAAGGTGGCAACTCGTGCTTCTCAATTTAATTTAGTTTAGAGATGTATGTGTTACTGTGCTGTATCTCTACAGTCCAATCCTTAACGCTGAGAGCTTTATCGTCCCATGGTTGACTACAAATACAAATTAAAACAAACTCTGGATTAGGATTAAAATGCTGTGAGTTGTCATTGACGTTTAGTTTAAAGATACAGCGGGTAAACAGTCCACTCCGACCAGCCATGCCCACACACTACCACTATCCTACACACACAAACACACACACTAGGGACAATTTACAATTGACCTACAAACCTGCATGTCTTTGGAGTGTGGGAGGAGACCGGAGCACCCGGAGAAAACCCACGCGGGTCACGGGGAGAACGTGCAAACTCCGTACAGACAGCACCCGTGGTCAGGATCGAACCTGGGTCTCTGGCGCTGTGAGGCAGCAACTCTACCGCTGCGCCACCGTGTCAGACCAACGCCCTTCTTTGGCTTTGTGGAGTTACTTTAAGCAGTTGTTGCCCTTTCCCTTGCGGGAGGGGAAGGTGGGGGGGGTCTAATTAACAAAGTAGACACAACATGCTGGAGTAACTCAGCGGGACAGGCAGCAGCATCTCTGGAGAGAAGGAACGGGTGATGTTTCTCCATTCTGGAGGGTCTCGACCTGAAACGTCACCCATTCCTTGTCTCCAGAGATGCTGCCTGTCCTGGCCATGTTACCCCGCCACCTTCAATGTAAGCCAGCATCAGCAACAGCCCGCGGTCTCATGAACGATGTGCTTTCCGCTCCAGACACCTGCTATGTGCTGTCATTCGCCATCATCATGTTGAACACAAGTCTACACAACCCCAACGTGAAGGAGAAGCCGGCACTGGAGCGCTTTGTGGCCATGAACCGAGGGATCAACAACGGCGGGGACCTTCCACAGGAGCTGCTCAAGGTGGGCACTCCCTGGTCAGCAACCCGGCACATACAGAGAAACATAGAAACAGAGAAAGTTTAGTTTAAAGATACAGCGGGTAAACAGGCCCTTCAGCCCACTCCAACCAGCCATGCCCACACACTACCACTACCAAAGTAGGCGCAGGAGCCGGCCATTCGGCCCTTCGAGCTAGCACCACCATTCAATATGATCATCCAAAATCCAAGTGCCCCATTCTTGCTTTCTCCCCAGGTAGACAAAAGTGCTGGAGAAACTCAGCGGGCGCAGCAGCATCTATGGAGCGAAGGAAATAGGCAACTTTTCAGGCCGAAACCCTTCTTCAGACTTGCTTTCTCCCCATACCCCTTGATTCCATTAGCCCTAAGAGCTAAATCTAACTCTCTCTTGAAAACATCCAATGAATTAATTAGCCTCCTCTGCCTTCTGTGGCAGAGAAATCCACAGATTCACAACTCTCTGGGCGAAAAAAAATTTCTTCTCAATAGACAATAGGAACAGGAATAGGCCATTCAGCCCTTCGAGCCAGCACCACCATTCAATATGATCATCCAAAATCAGTACCCCATTCCTGCTTTCTCCCCAAATCCCTTGATTCCATTAGCCCTAAGAGCTCTATCTAACTCTCTCTTGAAAACATCCAGTGAATCAGCCTCCACCGCCTTCTGTGGCAGAGAATTCCACAGATCCACAACTCTCTGGGTGAAAAAAGTTTTTCCTCATCTCAGTCCTAAATGGCCGACCCCTTATTTTTAAACTGAGTGGCCCCTGGTCGTGGACTCCCCCAACATGGGGAACATTTTTCCTGCTGTACCACCCACAGCTTCACTGGGAAAGACCTTCAGTTTTCTAGTTTTAGACATAGCAGTCAGACCGAGTCACTGCCGACCACTCCTCACAATAACACTATCCTACACACACTCCAGGGGCAATTTACAACCTTTACCGAAGCCAATTAACCTACAAACCTGCACTTCTTTGTAGTGTGGGAGGAAACCAGAGCACCCAGAGAAAACCCACGAGGGTCATGGGGAGAAGGTGCAAACTCTGTACAGACAGCGCCCGTAGTCAAGATCGAACCGGGGTCCCTGGTGGGGCTGAGGCGGCAACTCTACCGCTGCGCCACCGTGAATGGGGAGACGAGAAGCCACGTGTTGGAGTCAGGTGGGCGGAATTTCAAATCAAATCGAAGTCTTCAGGCTAAAGATCTTCACCTTGATTCCTCCACACAGAACCTGTATGAGAGCATCAAGAACGAGCCCTTCAAGATCCCCGAAGACGATGGCAACGATCTAACGCATACGTTCTTCAACCCTGATCGAGAAGGTTGGCTTTCCAAACTGGGTACGTGTGTGGAGACACAAGGAACTGCAGATGCTGGTTCACAACAACAACAACAAAAAAACTCAAAGTGCTGGAGTAACTCATACGTTCATAAGTGATTGGAGAAGAATTAGGCCATTTGGTCCACACCGCCATTCACGGCTGATCTATCAAGGTTTACAAGGTTAATTCCCGGGATGGCGAGACTGTCATATGCTGAGAGAATGGAGCGGCTGGGCTTGTACACTCTGGAGTTTAGAAGGATGAGAGGATATCTTATTGAAACATTTAAGATTATTAAGGGTTTGGACACGCTAGAGGTAGGAAACATGTTCCTGATGTTGGGGGAGTCCAGAACCAGGGGCCACACGCACACAGTTTAAGAATAAGGGGTAAGCCATTTTGAACGGAGACGAGGAAACACTTTTTCTCACAGAGAGTGGTGAGTCTGTGGAATTCTCTGCCTCAGTGGGCGGTGGAGGCGGGTTCTCTGGATACCTTCAAGAGAGAGCTAGATAGGGCTCTTAAAAATAGCGGAGTCAGGGGATATGGGGAGAAGGCAGGAACGCGGTACTGGTTGGGGATGATCGGCCATGATCACATCGAATGGCGGTGCTGGCTCGAAGGGCCGAATGGCCTACTCCTGCACCTATTGTCTATTGTCTATTGACCCCGTTCCCTGCTCTCGTTACAGGCGGGCGTGTGAAAACATGGAAACGGCGCTGGTTCATTTTGACCGACAACTGCTTGTATTATTTTGAACACACAACAGTGAGTTGCTTCTGTCATATTATACGAGATATTGAATGATGAATGTCTGCTTGTTTTGAAATATTTCTACCCCCCCCCCCCCCCTCCAATTCCACCTGCTTCCACTACCTGCAACCTCCAGGAACCGCACGGAAACCTTGGGTGGGTCGCAAAGTCTCCAGAGGTTTCCGTTCAGGTTTCCTAAGTGGAACAGGGGCATTACGCTCATAGTGGGTAGATCTGCAACCTCACAGCACCAGAGACCGAGGTGGGATCTGTTGTCTGTGCGGAGTTTGCATGTTCTCCCAGTGAGTTTTCTCCAGGGGCTCCGGTTTCCTCCCACGCTCCAAGGACATGCGGGTTTGTAGGTCGATTGGCTTCTGTAAGTTGTCCCCAGTGCGTAGGATAGACTGGCGCCCGGCTGATCATTGGTCAGCATGGACTCGGTGGGCCGAAGGGCCTGTTTCCACGCTGTATCTCTAAATCTAAAAAACAAAAACCACCATCTTACCTAATTGGTTGAGAAGGAACTGCAGATGCTGGAAAATCGAAAGTAGACAAAAATGCTGGAGAAACTCAGCGGGTGCAGCAGCATCTATGGAGCGAAGGAATTAGGCAACGTTTTGGGTCAAGAATCGTCACCTATTTCCTTCGCTCCATAGATGCTGCCTCACCCGCTGAGTTTCTCCAGCATTTTTGTCTACCTTCCATCTACCGAATTGAATTATCTTTAATCGGACTTTACCTTGCACTAAACGTTATTCCCCTATCATGTGTCTGTACACCGTGGACGGCTCGATTGTAATCATGCATGGTCTTTCCGCTGACTGGTTAGCATGCAGCAAGAAAGTGTTTCACTGTACCTCGGTACACGTGACAATAAACTGGACTACATGCTACTCTAAAGCAAGCACTATTTCAAAAATAGAAGCATATATATAAAAAGAAGCTCTTTTGTTTCACAGGACAAGGAACCTAGAGGAATTATTCCATTGGAAAACCTGAGTGTCAAAGCAGCAGAAGACTCGCGAAAATTGGTATGTGCTTCAACTCCATTCTCCTGCCTTTGACTCGTGTGGTCATCAAGAACACATCAAACTCTATATACACAACGACTTGACCTGCCCCGCCGTCTGTGGCAATGAATAGATGGAGTGCAGAGACGGTTCACCAGACTGATTCCTGGGATGTCAGGACTGTCTTATGAAGAAAGACTGGATAGACTTGGTTTATACTCTCTAGAATTTAGGAGATTGAGAGGGGATCTTATAGAAACTTACAAAATTCTTAAGGGGTTGGACAGGCTAGATGCAGGAAGATTGCTCCCGATGTTGGGGAAGTCCAGGACAAGGGGTCACAGCTTAAGGATAAGGGGGAAATCCTTTAAAACCGAGATGAGGAGAACTTTTTTCACACAGAGAGTGGTGAATCTCTGGAACTCTCTGCCACAGAGGGTAGTTGAGGCCAGTTCATTGGCTATATTTAAGAGGGAGTTAGATGTGGCCCTTGTGGCTAAGGGGATCAGAGGGTATGGAGAGAAGGCAGGTACGGGATACTGAGTTGGATGATCAGCCATGATCATATTAAATGGCGGTGCAGGCTCGAAGGGCCGAATGGCCTACTCCTGCACCTAATTTCTATGTTTCTATGAATGCCACTGATTCGCCACCCACGGATTAAAGAAATTCCACCTCGTCTCCATTCTGAAGGAACGTCCTTTTGGATCTGAGGCTGTGACCTCTGGTCTGACACTCTCCCGATAGTGGAAGGGTTTTGGCCAAAAACGTTGCCTATTTCCTTCGCTCCATAGATGTTGCCGCACCTGCTGAGATTCTCCAGCATGTTTGTGTACTCCACACATCAAGTCTAGTTTGGTCCCACAGTACCCACAGGGTACTTCCCAACAGACAATAGACAATAGGTGCAGGAGTAGGCCATTCGGCCCTTCGAGCCAGCACCGCCATTCAATGTGATCATGGCTGATCATCCCCAATCAGTACCCCGTTCCTGCCTTCTCCCCATATCCCCTGACTCCGCTATTTTTAAGATCCCTATCTAGCTCTCTCTTGAAAGTATCCAGAGAACCTGCCTCCACCGCCCTCTGAGGCAGAGAATTCCACAGACTCACCACTCTCTGTGTGAAAAAGTGTTTCCACGTCTCCGTTCTAAATGGCTTACTCCTTATTCGTAAACTGTGGCCCCTTGTTCTGGACTCCCCCAACATCGGGAACATGTTTCCTGCCTCTATCGTGTCCAAACCCTTAATAATCTTAAATGTTTCAATGAGATACCCTCTCATCCTCCTAAACTCCAGTGTGTACAAGCCCAGCTGCTCCATTCTCTCAGCATATGACGGTCCCGCCATCCCGGGAATTAACCTGGTGAACCTACGCTGCACTCCCTCAACAGCAACTTGAGACTCTTGGGTCTCGACCCAAAACGTCGCCCATTCCTTCTCTCCAGAGATGCTGCCTCACCCGCTGAGTTACTCCAGCATTTTGTGTCTACCTTCGATTTAAACCAGCATCTGCAGTTCGTTCTTACACATCTTTTGTTCCACATCTCTCTGCATCAGTCTTTATTCCCTCGTTTCCCTTTCTCTTGAGTCTGTCCGAAAAAGGATCTCAACTTGAAACATCACTTTTCTCCAGAGATGCTGCCTTGACCCACCGACCTACAGCCTAGCCCAGCTGTAGCATGGAGTTGGTGACGTACAAACTCCGCACAGACAGCATCTATAATCAGGATGGAACCCGGGTCTCTGGCGCTGTAAGGCAGCAACTCTACCGCTGCGCTAGTGTGCCGCTCAAAATGTACTAATGGACAAATTCATGCGAAGGCTGGCGCGATGATTTGTGTTTTGAAGCTAATGGTTGGTTGACCAACTTGTTGTTTTATTTTGCAGAATTGTTTTGATCTGTATTCGCCCAACAGTAAAGGCCACACCATCAAAGCCTGCAAGACAGACACGGATGGGCGGGTCGTCGAGGGCAACCACCATTTCTACAGAATATCTGCACCTTCCAAGGAAGAAAGGGATACATGGATCAAATCAATCAGGTACAACTGAAGAATGACACAAGAGGCTGGAGTAACTCAGCGGGACGGGCAGCAACTCTGGGGAGAAGGAGTGGGTGACGTTTCGGGTCGAGACCCTTCCTCTGAGTAAAACTGAGCCAGATTCAGTTTAGTTCAGAGATACAGCATGGAAACGGGCCCTTCGACCCAACTTGCCCACACCGGCCAACATGTCCCAGCTACACTAGTCCCACCTGCCCGCGTTTGGTCCATATCCCTCCAAACCTGTCCTATCCATGTACCTGTCTAACTGTTTCTTAAACATTGGGGCAGTCCCAGCCTCAACGACCTCCTCTGGCAGCTCGTTCCATACACCCACCACCCTCTGTGTGAAAATGTTACCCCTCAGATTCCTATTAAACCTTTTCCCCCTCACTTTAAACCTAAGTCCTCTGGTCCTCGATTCCCCCCTACTCTGGGCAAGAGACTCTGTGCATCTACCCGATCTATTCCTCTCATGATTTTGTACACCTCTATAAGATCTCCCCTCATCCTCCTGCACTCCAAGGAATAGAGACCCAGCCTACTCAACCTCTCCCTGTAGCCCAGCCCAGCCCCTCTTGTCCTAGCTTACACATTAGGGACAATTGAAAGAAGCTATGCGACTTGTCTAAAATAATAATGACGGCAGTTCCTATATCGTTAAAAATACAGTTAGTGTATAGAAACTGAACAATGGGCGCAGTAGGCCATTCGGCCCTTCGAGCCAGCACCGCCATAGACTTGGTTTATACTCTCTAGAATTTAGGAGATTGAGAGGGGATCTTATAGAAACTTACAAAATTCTTAAGGGGTTGGACAGGCTAGATGCAGGAAGATTGTTCCCGATGTTGGGGAAGTCCAGGACAAGGGGTCACAGCTTAAGGATAAGGGGAAATCCTTTAAAACCGAGATGAGAAGAAGTTTTTTCACACAGAGAGTGGTGAATCTCTGGAACTCTCTGCCACAGAGGGTAGTTGAGGCCAGTTCATTGGCTATATTTAAGAGGGAGTTAGATGTGGCCCTTGTGGCTAAGGGGATCAGGGGTATGGAGAGAAGGCAGGTACGGGATACTGAGTTGGATGATCAGCCATGATCATATTGAATGGCGGTGCAGGCTCGAAGGGCCGAATGGCCTACTCCTGCACCTAATTTCTATGTTTCTATATAATATGGATCATGGCTGATCATCTAAAATCAGTACCCCGTTCCTGCTTTCTCTCCATATCCCTTAATTCATTTAGCCCCAAGAGCTAAATCTAACTCTCTTGTGAAAACAACCAGTGAATCGGCCTCCACTGGCAGAGAATTCCACAGATTCACAACTCTCTGGGTGAAAACGTTTTCCTCGTTTCAGTCCTAAATGGCCGACCCCTTATTCTTAAACTGTGTGTGACCCCTGATTCTGGACTCCCCCAACATCGGGAACATTTTCCTGCATTTAGCCTGTCCAATCCTTTAAGAATTTTAGGTTAGACGAAAGTGCTGGAGAAACTCAGCAGGTGCAGCAGCGTCTATGGGCAAAGAATTTTATATGTTTCTGTGTCTATAAGATCACCCCCCCCCCCAACCCTTCTAACTTCCAGTGAATACAAGCCCAGTCGACCCATTCTTTCATCATACATCAGTCCGCCTTCTCAGAAACTAACCTGGTGAAACTCAATAACAATAATGTCCTTCCTCGAAATGAGGAGACCAAAATTGCACACAGTATTCCTTGCGTTACAGTAATGCGAATGAACATATTTGTGGTTATTGTATTTCAGAGCGAGTATTACGAAAGATCCTTTTTATGACATGGTGGCAGCAAGGAAACGAAAACTAACCAGCAACAAATTGAACTAGGAAGACCTTCTCAGTCTTACCTCTGAACTACTAAATAAGACGGTGAAGTAGGTTTCACTATGACATTTATTGCACTTACTACCTCCAGCAGTGTTGGACTCTGCCCGTTTCCACTCGGGTTGCCGTCCGCACCTGTTCCTGAAGTGGGAATGCCAGGAATTGGGAAAATGCAACCCCAACGTGTCCATCTGAGCTGCTCCCATTTGGTGGAGTCATAGAGGCATCCTGGATTGCCATCTGCAGAGAATTCAAGTTCCTTTCACCACATCAGTTATTACGATCAAGTGGGACTACAATATCAGTGGTGAATCTGTCCAATTCACCGCCATCGACGGCACTTGCAGTCCGAGCCAATGGATATTATTACGGCGGAGTTTGATTCTAGATTAGCATGGGTGTCTGGGGTTATGTTGAGCGGGAAAGATAGATCAGCCACGATAGAATGGCAGAGTAGACTTGATGGGCCAAATGGTCCAATTCTGTGCCTGGAACTTATGAACATGCAGGCAGATGAGATTGGCATCATATTCAGCACAGATAAAGTGGGCCGAAAGGCCTGTGCTGTACTTTAGACTTAAGAGATACAGCGTGGAAACAGACCCGCAGAGTCGGTACCGATCAGCAATCACCCCGTACACTAGCACTATCCTACACACACTAGGGACAAATTATAATTTCACTGAAACCAATTAATCTACAAGCCTGCACTTCTTTGGATTGTGGAGGAAACCGGAGCACCTGGAGAAAACCCACGCGGTCCCAGGGAGAATGTACAGAGAGCACCCATAGTGTCAGGATCAAACCCGGGTCTCTGGCACTGGTCCGCCCAATGTTCTGTGTGTGGCTCAGCTGTCAGCGAGCGGAGGTCTGGTGACGGGATCTAGGGAGAGGGCAGGGCCGAAAATGTCCAGGTTGGGCTGCTCCTAGGCCTGGCCAAGCTGGCCATCCACGAGTCATGGCGCCAAGCGGAAGAGGGCTTTGCCCGAGCCAGATGCTTGCCCCTCTACCGGGGTTATGTACTTGCCCGGGTGGTGTTAGAAAGGAACATAGTTGTATAGGAAGGTAGACAAAAATGCTGGAAAAACTCAGCGGGTGCAGCAGCATCTATGGAGCGAAGGAAATAGGCAACGTTTCGTCCCGAAACGTTGCCTATTTCCTTCGCTCCATAGATGCTGCTGCACCCGCTGAGTTTCTCCAGCATTTTTGTGCACCTTCGATTTTCCAGCATCTGCAGTTCCTTCTTGAACACATGGTTGTACAGGAGTTATTTAGTGTATTTGTAAGGATTGTAACACAGTTGTGTGAAATGTTAGTGTGTAGATAATTTGGCGATTCTGTACTGTGGCGCTGGGTGTGTTACCACGGTTTTGTATCGTATCCTGATCGTAATTAGATAAATTATTTTTGATACCAAAATTTTCTTTTTTAATGTTCTATGCATCAAGCAACAATGTTATTTCTAGTCCAGACAACACTTGTGGCTTCTGTAAGCACCAGTTCAGGACAATCATACATCCGTGATCAAGTATTTAAGTTGCTTTAACGTTGCCCAATCAAGGTCTTGGTGAGACCACACCTGGAGTATTGCGTACAGTTTTGGTCCCCAAATCTGAGGAAGGACATTATTGCCATAGAGGGAGTGCAGAGAAGGTTCACCAGACTGATTCCTGGGATGTCAGGACTGTCTTATGAAGAAAGACTGGATAGACTTGGTTTATACTCTCTAGAATTTAGGAGATTGAGAGGGGATCTTATAGAAACTTACAAAATTCTTAAGGGGTTGGACAGGCTAGATGCAGGAAGATTGTTCCCGATATTGGGGAAGTCCAGGACAAGGGGTCACAGCTTAAGGATAAGGGGGAAATCCTTTAAAACCAAGATGAGAAGAACTTTTTTCACACAGAGAGTGGTGAATCTCTGGAACTCTCTGCCACAGAGGGTAGTCGAGGCCAGTTCATTGGCTATATTTAAGAGGGAGTTAGATGTGGCCCTTGTGGCTAAGGGGATCAGGGGGTATGGAGAGAAGGCAGGTACGGGATACTGAGTTGGATGATCAGCCATGATCACATTGAATGGCGGTGCAGGCTCGAAGGGCCGAATGGCCTCTACTCCTGCACCTAATTTCTATGTTTCTAAGAAGCTTTGTGAAAGACCTAGTGATGATGGAATGGACATGTCAATGGTAGAACTGGCCTGAGCCTAATGTTGAAATATGCGGCATAGTTGCAGGTGAGATCTTGCTCACAGAGGGATGAGTTCAGAAGTAACTTCTTTACTCAGAGCTCATCTCAACATCTTTGGAGTTGGAGGGATGTTTCTTCACGAACTCTTGGCTGAAACTGATCTACATGTGCACATTTATAGGAATGGGAAGGTGTGGGGACAATCATCAGAGTAGATTATTAATTTAACAACTTCTCTCTTGAGATGCAAGGAGAGGGAAGAATTACATTTCATGTTTTTCTTCACTCCGTTACAATGCCGTGTACGACAGTGATCGCAACTTCTACTGAAGTGTGTGGATGGCCGTGGGCTCGCTAGGAGCTCATCCGCCCTTTGGCAGGTCTTGTTTTTGGTCCTGCTGGGGGTCCGCAGCCCCCTCCTCACCTGGCAGGTGGGGGGAGACGGTTTAGTTGCTGACTATCTGACCATGGATCCTGCCTCAATATCTTAGCCCAGACAGTGAGGGAAATTACCGCGATTTAATAAAAATATGACGGTCTTTATCAACATGCAACAGGAACAAGCTCAACATTGGGAGAGAGCAGAGACACACAAAGTGCTGGAATGCTCAAAGGGCCAGGCAGCATCTCTGGAGAAAAGGAAGTGTGACATTTCGGGTCGAAACCTTTCATCAGACACGAAACGTCACCTATTCCTTTCCTCCATCGATGATGCCTGACCCGCTGAGTTACCCCAGCATTTTGTGTCTATCTTCGGAACAAACCAGCATCTGCAGTTCCTTCCTGCACATTTCAAGCAGTGAAAGTAGTTATGCCTTTCTTAGGTTGCTACATTTTAAAAATGTATGATGTTCAAATTCTTAATGAAGTAATTGTGTTTTTAGAATAACAATTGTTGTTGAAACTGGTTTTGCAGAAATTCATGTTCATAATAAGTTCATGTTTTATTGCTGTAAATAAATGAATAAATTTATATTTTCCAAAATGTAACTTGCACCTTGCACTTGTCTTTTTTTTTTTTTAAATGGGTTTTGGTGATTTTGCCAATATGTGTAACTCTGAATATCAATATTAACCAGAGGCTTGGCCTATAGGTTTAGTTTAGAAACAGTGTGGAAACAGAACCTATGACTCACACCAACAATTCTACCATATCCCAGTTTCACATCCTACACACTAGGGACAATTTACCTACAAATCTGCACGTCTTTTGGGATGTGATACTGGGTCACCTGGAGAAAGCCCACACGGTCGCGGAGAGAACGTGCAAACTCCACACAGACAGCACCCATAGTCAGGATCGAACATAGGTCTCCGGCGCTGTGAGGAGACAACATTACAGCTTGGAGCAAAGTGCTAGAGTAATTCAGCAGGTCAGGCAGCATCTCTAGATGAAAGGAATAGGTGAACCTTCGGGTCAGGGATCAGAAACCTCCTTCAGACCGGTGGTACAAATAACACACATGCTTTTCACATCCGTTTGCGTACAAGGCGAGGCTGCCTTTTTTTCTGTTGCACAATTATTAAACCGCGAGCCAGATCCCTGTAAATCTAACACACAAATAAAAATACAAAGTGACTTTGAGGAATTTATTGAAAAATATACACAAAGAAAAGGCAGGCCAAGAGCACATCACTGTGACTCCATCCTGGGAAAAGAACACATTAATTCCCATAAATACATCTTTGCTCTAATGTACATAATTCTCGAGGACCATATAAATATATACACAAGTTAGTTCTACAGACCCCCAAGCTGGGGATTTAATGAAATCAGTAGATGTGCAATGTTTAGAGAACAGTATCAGCATCTCTCTGCTCACACTAAATACATGTCCACTTTCTGAGGCAGACCTTAAACAACCTGGGCAAGTCCTGCACTTCAAAGGCATTGGTTACGCTTAGTTTAGTGTGGAGACGTGCAGACACAGGTACATCAGTCCACACAGATCATCGATCACCCGTTCACAGTAGCCCCGTGTTATCCCATTTTCACATCCACTCTCTACACAATGGGGACAATTTACAGAGGGCCGATTAACCTACAAATCTGCACGTCTTTGGAGTGTGGGAGGAAACCGGAGCATCCGGAGAAAACCCACGCGGTCACAGGCAGAACGTGCAAACTCCACGCAGGCAGCACCCGAGGTCAGGATCGAACGGGGGGGGGGTCTCTGGCTCTGAGGCAGCAGCTCCACCCGCCGCACCGCTGTCTCGATCTCAGATCTCGAAAGAAAGGAATCACTTGGTTGCACACAAGGCAAGTGATTCTCTTGCTCCCGATGTTAATTAATTAATAACATTAAATTCAAGTCTGCCATACATTCTACCATCTTTATGGATCCTGAACGGTCAAAATCCTGAATTGCAACTGGTGGTCAAGAATGACCTCCCAGACAAACCCTGAACAGGTCCAAAAACAACATGGGATTGAGGATTGAATAATGGTGAATAGCGTTCCTAGGGATTCAGGTTAATACCACTATGCAAGCATTACAATGTGGCTTAGAGGCAGCCAACATGGCCGAGCTCATTGATCTCGGCTGTGGATAGTGTTGTTTGTGAGACTTTCGTTGAAGAGTCGATGAAGGGAAGTTTTTTCTTGCATCTAGTGTTCATTTGGGTAACATTTCCTTGCATTTTATTCGAGCACTGGTTATTTAAAAACAATTTAACGCACACCACGTTTGAACAGAAAAAAAGGCCGTGGTCATTAGATTGGTGGGAACGGACTGGGGCAACGGGTCAGCACAAGCCAGATGCCATTGAATTGTTTCAGCAACATCCCCACTGTTTCATGAGAAATGAAGTCTGCCGATTCACAAGCAACTAGTGGTCTGCAAATGGTCCAACACAACTGCTATATTCAGTTAGTTTAGTTTCGATACAGCATGGAAACAGGCCCTTCGGCCCACCGAGTCCACACTGACTAGCCGTTACCCATTCACACTAGTTCTATGCTATCCAATTTTCTCAACCACTCCCCGACACACTTGGGGGCAATTTACAGCTAACCAATTTATCTACAGACCGACGTCTTTGGGACGTGGGAGGAAACCGGAGCACCCGGAGGAAACCCACGCGGTCACAGGGAGTCCTGCAAACTCCACACAGACAGTTCCCGAGGTCAGAATCGAACCCTGGTCCCTGTGAAGCAGCGGCACTACCCGCTGCGCGCACCCTTCGTGAATTATTTTATGCGCGGAAAAAAAAAAGAGCTAATTCTCCAACACTTTTCCAGCCTTTTCCTAGTTTTATTTTGTCTTACTCAATTTTATTATTATTTTTTTTTTTTTAAGAACAAGCCTCAATTATGTGCTTGAACCATACAGTATGCGTTACAGCGTCGGAGAACCGGGTTCGATCCTGACAACGGGTGCTGTCTGTGTGGAGTTTGTACGCTCTCCTAAGACCGTGTGGGCTCCTGTTTTTCTCCCACACCCCAAAGGCGCACAGGTTTGGAAGTTAATTGGCTTCGGTAAAATTGTCCCTCATGTGGGATAGAACTAGTGAATGGTTGATCATTGGTGGGCCGAAGTTCCCACGCTGCATCTCTAAACTAAGCATAAAAAAACATAATCTAATCTTGTCCAAATGTCACGACACCTCAAAACGCTGGCTCACTGCCACACAAACTTCCATTGTAATAGTGACCTTGCAGGATATTTAAGAAAGAACTGCAGATGCTGGAAAAATCGAAGGTAGACAAAAATGCTGGAGAAACTCAGTGGGCGAGGCAGCATCTATGGAGTGAAGGAATAGGTGACGTTTCGGGTCTCGACCTATTCCTTTGCTCCATAGATGTTGCCTCGCCCGCTGAGTTCCTCCAGCGTTTTTGTCTACCTTCAGATATGTAATGATTTCTGCGATCGGAATTAAGATCCAGTTAAAGAGGACCCTTGTAAACGACCACGTTCCAGCTCACAGACTAACAAGGCATCTATCGCTTGTGCATCCTGCAGACCACATGTGCAAACTCTAAGTGTAAGGCCTCACCCACATTCTCATTTTCACGCCTCTATTTGTGGAGGCGACTATCACCTTGGTCGATGTACATTATCCGTTCAGTACTTGAGTGGGACGAGCCACTCCAGCTGAAATAGTCCACTGCTCAAACCCACCACATCCCCATCCACTGATGTGCTCCTTTACTCTTCATTGAGGGCCTGAGCTATAGGGAGAGGTTGGGCAGGCTGGGACTCTTATTCCTTGGAGCGCAGGAGGATGAGGGGTGATCTCACAGAGATGTATAAAATCATGAGAGGAATAGATCGGGAAAACACACAGTGTCTCTTGCCCAGAGTGGGGGGGGAATCGAGGACCAGAGGACATAGGTTCAAGGTGAGGGTGCAGAGATTTAATAGGAATGTGAGGAGTAACGAGCTACAGGAGGAGGTAGTTGAGGCAACGTTTAAGAAACAATCTGACAGCCACATGGTTAGGAGAGGTTTAGAAGGACCTGGGTCAAACGCACAGGTGCGACTAATGTAGATGGGACATTTTGGCCGGTTTGGGCAAGATGGGCTTGTTTCCACGCTGCAAATCTCTATGTCTCTGCCACATATGGTGCCCAAGATCCACTTTGTCTTTGTCCATCCCCCACCAGGGCCCTCCTGCCAATTAGTCTCAGCTTTGTGCACAAGACTCTAACAGCCTGCATCTGTAGCGCACTGTGCAAAGAGCCACTCTGAATCCTTGCTCGATTCACCTGCAAGTAAGGATCTCGGGAAAGAATTTTCCCTCAGGAGTTTAAGAGTCAAGTCCAACAGTAGGGGTCTCACGAATCACGTACAGGAAGGAACTGCAGATGCTTGTTTAAATCGAAGATAGGCACAAAATCAGACTGAAGAAGGGTCTCGACCTGAAACGTCACCCGTTCCTTCTCTCCAGAGATGCTGCCTGTCCCGCTGAGTTACTCCAGCATGTTGTGTCTACCTTCACACTAATCACAGTGATTACTGGCACTAAACTAACTTTAAGGAACATTAAAAAGGCAAAGCACATCACCTGCACTTGGATTAAAGCAGAATTTATTACTACCTCAGTCTCAAGTTGTTCTAACCTCTCTTCCTAACGCTTATTTCACCAATGCTCCATCACCCTGTGACATGAAAGCACTTAGAGATACAGGGCGGAAACAGGCCCTTCAGCCCACCGGGTCCGTGCCAACCAGCGATCCCTGCACATTAACACCATCCTACACCCACTAGGGACAATTTCTACATTTATACCAAGCCAATTAACCTACAAACCTGCACGTCTTTGGAGTGTGGGAGGAAACGGAAGAATTCGGAGAAAAACCCACGCAGGTCACGGGGAGAAGGTACAAACTCGGTACAGACAAGCACCAGTAGTCAGGATGGAACCCGGGTCTCTGGCGCTGTGAGGCAGTAACTCTACCCGCTGTGCCACAGTGACCACCCGATGAGTCAGGTTAGTATTGCTCATTTTGAAGATTTCAGATCAGGACAAGATCACACTATTTGCCGAGCTATTTTTACACCGGAGAGGGAAGAGCAAAGGGATTAGGTTTCTCACCCGCAGGTACGTACTTAAAGGCTGCATAAGGTCAGTATTCTCAGCTGGATACTCTGTGGCTGAACCAGTCATGGGGAAGCCAAGGTGAGCAAACCAAACTTCAGCAAGGGACACCCGCTTCAAATATTCCTTGTGAACTACTTGGGCCTTTGGGTGCAGAGGAGAAACAGATCATGTACATCAGAAGAACTAGCTTTTTTCCCCCCAAACAGAAATACATGCAAGCTAAATCAAGAGGCATAGTCTTAACTCTGCATCTGTTTGAGATGGAAAATTGCAGTGGTTCGGACATTAAAAATTATTCATCTCCTTGCTGGACTTTATTTGCCCCTTCTCCCACCACCCAGATTCTTTCCAACATTCGTGTAGGAAGGAACTGCAGATGCCGGTATACGCCGAAGGTAGACACGAAATGCTGGAGTAACTCAGCGGGTCAGGAGGCATCTCTGGAGAGAAGGAACGGGGAACTTTGTCCACCCAGAGAGAGTTATGAAGCTGTGGAATTCCTGCCACAGAAGGCAGTGGAGGCCAATTCACTGGATGAATTTAAGAGTTAGATAGGGGTATCAAGGGGTATGGGGAGAAGGCACGCACGGATTATTGATTGTGGATGATCTGCCATGATCACAATGAATGGCGGTGTTGGCTCAAAGGGCCGAATGGCCTCATCCTGCACTTATTTTCTATGTAAAGCTGGAACGGAGTACTGATTTTGGATGATCAGCCATGTTCATATTGAATGGTGGTGCTGGCTCGAAGGGCCTACTCCTGCACCAATTTTCTATGTCTATCTTTCTCTGACCTTTCGGGTCGAGACCCTTCTTCAGACTAAAGAAACGTCACCCATTCCTTCTCTCCAGAGATACTGCCTGCCTCACTCAGCTACTCCAGCAGTTTCTTCCCACATTCTTTGACCAAATCACGAACAAACCGCAACATTGGAGCACACAACCAGCCTCCAACGCGCCACCTAATGTCTAAGGTAACGCGCTACCTAAGGGCAGGAACCGGGAAGTTGAACCTCTCGGTTCGAACCCTCCTCCTGTCCACTAGCCACAACTTCTGCCACTTATTCATCCAACTTGCGGACAAAATAAACTAAAAATCATATTCCAGAAGGCGACACACCAACAGAGGCGGGCGCTAACGAGCGCCTCCGAAAAAGTAGACTTTGAAACGAGTCAGGAATAAAACTTTGAATGATTTTATCACATACTGAATAAAGTTATGGAGTCCTTACGACAGGAGCTGCAACACTATTGCACACAGAGGGGGGGGGGGGAGGGGGAAACCTATTTGTGACATAACTAGTTAACAGCAGGAGTAACAAGGTCTTGCTCAGTATCAGAACAGAGTTGTCGCTCCACAGCAGTTTATTGTGTGGTAAGATCAGCCCTAGAAATTAGAAACGGACTGCGTCAGGACACCATTTTAAAACCATGGTCACCCCTTTAAGTTCACCCTAATAAGTAAAATGCAGGCGGTCTCCTAGCAATAGAGTAGAGAGGAGCCCATGTAGTGTCTGTTTGTGTCCGTGTTAGAGACTCCCCCAGGACTCTGGAGGTGGGAACTCGTCCACGTCTCCCATTTCATTGAAGGTTTGGTCGCCCAGCGCAAACGTGAGCTTGTATCGTAATCGCACTTTCTCCTGCAAAGAATGAAGCACACTTTAGGAAACGTTGGAACGGAACATGCAACTCGAATTACCCACTCTTGGGTACATGGATAGGAAAGGATGAGAGAGGGAGGGAGGGAGGGAGGATAAGGGTCAAGCATGGGCAAGTGGAACTAGCTTCAATGGGGATGAGTTGGGCCGAAGGGCCTGTTTTCATGCTGCACGACTGTGACAAGACATTTGCCTGGGGTAATGGTACGGCACAGAGGATGCACCAACACTTGGTTTATACTCTCTAGAATTTAGGAGATTGAGAGGGGATCTTATAGAAACTTACAAAATTCTTAAGGGGTTGGACAGGCTAGATGCAGGAAGATTGTTCCCGATGTTGGGGAAGTCCAGGACAAGGGGTCACAGCTTAAGGATAAGGGGGAAATCCTTTAAAACCGAGATGAGGAGAACTTTTTTTCCCACAGAGAGTGGTGAATCTGTGGAACTCTCTGCCACAGAGGGTAGTTGAGGCCAGTTCATTGGCTATATTTAAGAGGGAGTTAGATGTGGCCCTTGTGGCCAAGGGGATCAGAGGGTATGGAGGGAAGGCAGGTACGGGATACTGAGTTGGATGATCAGCCATGATCATATTGAATGGCGGTGCAGGCTCGAGGGTCGAATGGCCTACTCCTGCACCTAATTTCTATGTTTCTAACACGACTTAGACTCACCTTCTGTGGGTTTGCTAGAAGCAAGACCTGTGTAATTGCGGAAGGTGGAACGAGTGGATTGGAATGCTGGCAGCTCGGTGCCCAGAGGGAGGCTGTAGTTTCACCTTCATGACCTGAAACACAGCAATCGAAAATATTTCTTGTGTAGGGAGCAACTCAGCGGGTCACGCTGTATCTCAGGGGAAAAGGAACGGGTCCAGACCCTTCTCAAAACGCCACCCATTTCTTTTCTCCAGAGATGCTGCCAGACCCGCACAATTACTCGAGTTTGTTTTAGAAAGAAATTGCAGATGCTGGAAAAATCGAAGGTAGACAAAAATGCTGGAGAAACTCAGCGGGTGAGGCAGCATCTATGGAGCGAAGGAATAGGTGACGTTTGGGGTCTCGGACAATGATTCAATAATGTCAAATAATAAAACCTTCCCCAGCTGTTGTACTCGCTAGAATTTAGAAGATTGAGGGGGGGATCTTATAGAAACTTACAAAATTCTTAAGGGGTTGGACAGGCTAGATGCAGGAAGATTACTCTCGATGTTGGGGAAGTCCAGAACAAGGGGTCACAGTTTAAGGATAAGGGGGAAGTCTTTTAGGACCGAGATGAGAACAATATTTTTTACACAGAGAGTGGTGAATCTGGGGAATTCTCTGCCACAGAAGGTAGTTGAGGCCAGTTCGTTGGCTATATTTAAGAGGGAGTTAGATGTGGCCCTTGTGGCTAATGGGATCAGGGGGTATGGAGAGAAGGCAGGTACAGGATACTGAGTTGGATGATCAGGCATGATCATATTGAATGGCGGTGCAGGCTCGAAGGGCCGAATGGCCTACTCCTGCACTTATTTTCTATGTTTCTATGAACCATCCTACCACAACCAGAGGGCAGTGCTGAATAATTAGCTTCCTCATTGGAGACCCTCTGACTATCTTTGATCGGAATTTACTGGACTTTATCTTGTGCTAAACATAATTCGCATTATTCCCTTTATCGAGTATCTATACACTGTGGACGGCTCGACTGTAATCATGCATTGATTTCTGCAGGCTGGATCGCATGCTAAAGCTTTTCACTGTACCTCGGTACACATGACAATAAACTAAACTCAAACGTATATTGAAAATTAAAGAATTTATAAGGTGCTGAGGCCAACTCACCTTTGGAACAGCAGCTTGGAATCTTATATTTTTCACCGTTTGTGGTGCTGTGCTTATCATAGACGTGACCACCACCAACACATCAGGCTGGCCATGAGGGGGGTCCTTTGCAAAGTGAAAGAGAATGCGAAAGCTATTCTTATCGTACACTGTCACTGGTAAGATGCTACCTGTAAGAAGGAAAAAAGATGATGTCAATGGACGTGTCTACTGATAAAGTCAAAGTCAATTTTATTTATCACATGCAGCCAAAGGTGCAGTGAAATGAATTTGACAGCAATGGTACACTTAAAAAGATCACACAATAAAATTTAACACAACAGCATTCTTTCACTGTGGGGGAAGGCACAAAGTACAGCCAGTCCTCCTCCTTTTTTCACCCGTGGTCGGGGCCACGAACCCTCCACAGTCGCCGCTAAGGACGGCCCGAAGTACAGGCCCTCTCGTCGGGAGAGATATTTACATTCTGAAATACCTCTCCCACATAATACACTATAGTACCTCTGGTGTTATAGAATGAATGAATGAGTATTTCATTGTCATATGTGACAGGTCAGGGTGATATTCTTTGTTTTGCGAGGTATGCAAAGAGTAGCCACATAAAGGGCACAAAGTTATATAAAGTATCCCGCGACCAGTCCTCCTTTGTTTCTCCCCCACCCCCCACCCTCCGGCAGTTTCGCTGCACCTGGACCTCCTTCGTTCTCTTCCCCCCCCCCCCCCCCACACCAGTGAGGTATAACACTCTGTAAGGTAGACACAAAATGCTGGAGTAACTCAGCTGGACAGGCAGCATCTCTGGAGAGAAGGAATGGGTGACATTTCAGTCTGAAGGAGGGTCTCGACCCGAAACGTCACCCATCCTTCTCTCCAGAGGTGCTGCCTGTCCCCGCTGAGTTACTCCAGCATTTTGCGTCCACCTTCGATTTAAACCAGCAACTGCAGTTCTTCCCTACTCCTCCATAACACTGTCACACAACATCCACCCATACCACATCATCCACTCTACAACAACCACCCATGTTATATCAACACCACACTAAAGTATAGTGTATTATTCCATAGAATCCCACTTCAATAGGTTGAAAAAAAAACAAAGGAAGGAGTCCAGAAATGCAAGCCCGAGTTAATTTTCCTCATCTCTACAATAAACCGGACTCATCAGTGCCTTCAGAAAAGTTAGCAATTTGTCCTACTCTATCCCGTAACTCCTGCAGTTTTCCCCTCAAAAAATATTTTTTTCCAATCCCTCTTTGAAAATTACTGAACTGATTTTCATCGTGCTTTCCAGTTCTTTGTCAACGAACCCGTCGGACTCAACCTAAAATGTCACCCATTCCTTTTCTCCAGAGATGCTGCCAGACCCGCCAAGTTACTCCGGCATTTTGTACCCGTCTTCGGTGTAAACCAGCATCTGCAGTTCATTCCGACTCCAGCACTTTGCGTCCATTTGTGTAAACCAGCATCTGCAGTTCCTTGTTTCCAAACTTTTTCTGTTCAGAATAATCCTGACTTCACAAAATCATCCAGACAACAGCAAAGCAATGTGCTGCCGGAACTCAGCGAGTCAGGCAGCATCTCTGGAGAAAAGGAATGGGTGACATTTTAGGTTGAGTCAGACGGGTTCGTTGACAGCATCTGTGGAGGGAATGGACGGGTGATATTTTGGGTTGGAACCCTTGTTCAGCCTGTCCACTCCTCCACAGATGCTGCCGGAGCAGCAGGTTCTTCCAGCAGTTTGTGTTTTGCTCCAGATTCCGGTGTCTGCGGTTTCTTGCGTCCCCATAGAGAACGGGTTGTGAAAACTATTTAGTTACTCACTTGGTTTTATAGATTCTAGAGGTACTAAAACATTAGTTAGCGATATTTCCTGGTGAGACAGCAGTGATGATTTGAGGCCGGAGTGAGCGCTGGAGTGAGCTCCACGTTGTCCTATGCTCGAGGCACCGGCAGAGGCTGAGGCAAGTAACGAACCATGCCCAAACACCAGTGGCTGATCAGGGTGAGGGGTAAGGCCTGTCGGAGGGATCGGTCTTGTCAAGATCGGTGAGACATTCTTGGTCAAAGCAGGCATGAGTGGCATGGTGTCCATGGCAGATGCGGAGTTAGTGCCTGCTTTGTTCTGGAGATCTCGAAGTGTTTGCTTTTGCTGAGGAGCCGACCTGTGAATAAGACAAGTAAAGTATGAAGAAATGTGTCGGAGATGGAGATGGTCACACCTGTATCCCTGGCCAAACAGAACTTCATTGGCACTTGATAGCAGCCAAGGTTCAAAGCAGCACATGATAATTTTGCTCCATTGATGGATTATAACCTGAATACGTTTGTGGTCCCAGTTATCATGTCATGTCTAAACAGTGGAGCATTGTAGTTTGTGTTGCTATAAGTTAGGAAGGATCCAACTGTTCTGAAGGGAAACCAAATGTGAACTAAATACTCCGGATCTACCGTCAGTCTGAAGAAGGGTCTCGACCCGAAACGTCACCCATTCCTTCGCCTGTCCCGCTGAGTTACTCCAGCATTTTGTGCCTCTCTCCGGGCCTACCTATCACTTGCCAACTCTTGCCACACCTATGGGGTGGGAGATTGCAACCTTCACGTGGTCCGCCCTGTTTTGACGAATGCAATCAACCTGGCGTGCACAGTCAAATAGAACAAGTTGTCCTACAAATTTAGGCTGTGCACGGCATACACAGGAAGAAGAGATGCCACGCCTATCCACTCTTAACTCTCTCTCCTCCACTCTCAGTCCAGATGAAGGGTTTTGGCCCAAAATGTGGACTGGCCATTTCCTTCCACAGATGGGGCACAAAAAGCTGGAGGAACTCAGCGGGTCCAGACGTCACCAAGTTCTCCCAGCAGAAACACAGACTCATTGTTGACGGCACCGTACCACTTGTCTGTCCCGTACCATTTAACCTGTTGAGATTCTGGAGGCAACGACTGCTGAAGGAGAGTTTTCCCCAACATATCCAAGTCGTCCAAGGCTTTACTTCCTGCGCTGGCAGCCGGGGTTTGGTGGCAGGCAGTCGAAGTAGCTGGCTTTAGCAATTCCGTAGACATCATACTGGCTTCCACAGAGGCTGCAGGGCCACTCAGCTCATCAGACTCGGCAGACTGGAGAGGATACAAACAGGACTTGTTCTTATACGGAAAGGAAACAGGATAATTGTACATCTCACACACAGAAACAGGCCCTGCGACCCAACTTGCCCATGCCATCCATGATACCAAGGACGTTCTTTTAGGAAGGAGATGACGAGGAATTTATTTAGTCAGAGGGTGGTGAATCTGTGGAATTATTTGCCACAGAAGCCACAGCCATCAGGCTATTAAACCTGGCTCGGACAAAACTTTGATTATTAATAACCAATTATCTGTTATTTGCACTTTATCATTTTATTTATTAATGTATGTATATATTTATATAATGGTATATGGACACACTGATCTGTTCTGTAGTCAATGCCTACAATATTTTGTTGTGCTGAAGCAAAGCAAGAATTTCATTGTCCTATCAGGGACACATGACAATAAACTCACTTGAACTTGAAGGCCAAGTCAGTGGATATATTTAAGGCAGAGATAGATAGATTCTGGATTAGTACGGTGTCAGCGATTGAGGCAGGAAATTGGGGTTAGGAGGGAGAGATAGATCAGAAAGCTGGAATAGAGATGGGTGCGGGACGGAATGACAGGTGCAGGATGGAACTGCAGTTGCTGGCTTACGCCGAAGATGGACATAAAATGCTGGAGTAACTCAGCGGGACAGGCAGCATCTCTGGAGAAAAGGATCAGGTGATGTTTCAGGTCGAAAAACAGAAAAACAGCAGTACAGCATTTAAGACACAGGTTTCTCCACAACCTTTCAGCACCCAAATCTAAAATGTAAGATAGGAGGGGGGGGGGGGGGGGGGGGGGGGTGGAGAGGAAAACCAGCTCCAACGAATTACAATGCATAATAATCATTCTTTTTAACTACCAGCCAGGGCCATAGTGCTCATATCGTGCGGAAACAGGCCCTTCGGCCCAACTTGTCCACACCATCCAACATGCCCCATCTATATTAGTCTCTCCCCCCTTCCTGCATTTGCTCCGAAGGTTAATGTTAAGCATATGGGGGAAGAGGATTCCATCTAGCATCTAGGAGAGACAATAAAACACTCGACTCTTGAAGATAAAAAAATATTCAGAACTTCATCTGAAATATGATTTTTTTGTCACAATGCTGTTATTATTCTTTAAAATAGAGATATGACCATGTACATTTTCAAGACTAAACGAAGAAAAATAAAAAGAGATCCAAGCTTTACACTCTTACCTGAAATGTATTCCAATTGCTTGAGTCGACAGCCTGCGTTGTGGGCATTGTATTGGGGACGAGGTCATTCAGCCCTACAGATAAAGGAAAATAAATATTAACAGGGTTTTTTTTGGGTTTTTTAAAGCAGCGTATTTTGGGGTTTAGATGTTGCCCAGGGTCTGAAGAAAGACAACGACTTGAAACGTCACCTATCCATGTTCTCCACAGATGCTGCCTGACCCGCTGAGTTATGGTGCAGCAGCAGCTATGGAGCGAAGGAAATAGGCAACGTTTCGGGCCGAAACCCGGAAGGGTTTCGACTCGAAACGTTGCCTATTTCCTTAGCTCCATAGATGCTGCTGCACCCGCTGAGTTACTCCAGCACTCTGTGAAACGTCACCTATCCATGTTCTCCACAGATGCTGCCTGACCCGCTGAGTTACTCCAGCACCCTGTGAAACGTCACCTATCCATGTTCTCCACAGATGCTGCCTGACCGCTGAGTTACTCCAGAACTCTGTGTCTTAACAATATACATCAGAGAAATAACAAAAGCCACACAAGGAGACAGAAAGACACTTGGCAATTTAGGGCCCAAGCAACCAGTGTCACGATCGGAAATAATGGCAGAACAGTTAAAGGTCCGTGATGCCTTAGAATCACGAAACGGAAAGGTCCAGAGATCTGAAAGGATTTATGGCCAAAGGAATCAAGTGAGAGAGAGAGAGAGAGAGAGGGGAAAGACAAAGAAAAGCTAAACTTACCGAATTGTTAATGGCTTGGGGAGAGTGGATGTGGAGAGGATGTTTCCACTAGTGGGAGAGTCTAGAACCAGAGGTCACAGCCTCAGAATTAAAGGACGTTCCTTTAGGAAGGAGATGAGGAGGAATTTCTTTACTCAGAGGGTGGTGAATCTGTGGAATTCATTGCCGTAGAAGGCTGTGGGGGCCAAGTCCGTGAATATGTTTAAGGCAGAGATAGAGTCTTGATTAGTGCGGGTGTCAGGGGTTATGGGGAGAAGGCAGGAGAATGGGGTTAGGAGGGAGATAAAGATCAGCCATGATTGAACTGCGGAGTAGACTTGATGCTCCTGCTCCTATGAGCTTAAAGAAGGGACGTTTAAATAATTAGAGCCTGCTAAGTAGGATAACAAGTCATTGATCTCGGCAATAGGGGGGGAAGTATTGAGGAAAATGTTCTTACCTAATGACATTAATTCATCATCTAGTAATGATATGGAGCCGGTGAGATCTGGTGCGAGCTCTGCATTCCAATGTTGATTAGCGGGGGCAGCAGGGTAGGATGGAGCATTTGATCCAGTCTCCAACCCACACAGATCTAGTAGTGCAGAGCGGCTGGCTGGAAATAATGACACAATTACACCACGTTAATATTCTCACACCTTCCTCAGTAAAGTGACAATACTAAATAATTGCGGGTTTGGGAACAGCGCCATCCAAGGCCGCAAGGCTTCCAATAAAGGCGGTTGCTTGTTATCCACTAACAGAGTGTTTCGATGGTCATTCAATTGAGACATTATAATGTGATGTCTGTGTGGGGTTTGCACGTTCTCTTTGCGACTGTAGGTTTCCTCCGAGTTCTCTGGTTTCCTCCCACATCCCAAAGACGTGCAGGTTTTTAGTTTAGTTTAGCCATCACTGGAGAGAAGGAATGGGTGACGTTTCAGGTCGAAAGAAGGGTTTCGACTCGAAACGTCACCCATTCCTTCTCTCCAGAGATGCTGCATGTCCCGCTGAGTTACTCCAGCAAGTTAGTGTTCACCTTAGACATTCACCCTGACATGTTCAGCACGGACATTGTGGGCTGAAGGGCCTGTTCCTCTGCTGTACTGTTCTACGTTCTAATTGCATCCACACGATAAACACATACCTTTAATGCTCGGCGTGTCAGTCACCCCATTGATTTCTTCGCCTTTCACGATCTTCTTGTACGTGTTAATGACCTGCGTTAAGTTGTCATTCGCTTGGAGGATTTCAGCTGGAGAAACAAAAAATTGAAAGCAAGCTCATGAACTAATGAGTCTGAAGAAGGGTCTCAACCCGAAACGTCACCCAAGTCTAAAGGGTCTTGACCCGAAACGTCACCCGAGTCTAAAGGGTCTTGACCCGAAACGTCACCCAAGTCTGCGGTGGATGCAGGTTCTCTGGATGCTTTCAAGAGAGAGATGAGATGAGATGAGATGAGAAGAACTTTTTTCACACAGAGAGTGGTGAATCTCTGGAACTCTCTGCCACAGAGGGTAGTTGAGGCCAGTTCATTGGCTATATTTAAGAGGGAGTTAGATGTGGCCCTTGTGGCTAAGGGGATCAGGGGGTATGGAGAGAAGGCAGGTACGGGATACTGAGTTGGATGATCAGCCATGATCATATTGAATGGCGGTGCAGGCTCGAAGGGCCGAATGGCCTACTCCTGCACCTAATTTCTATGTTTCTATGAGAGCTAGATAGGGCTCTTGAAAATAGCGGAGTCAGGGGATATGGGGAGAAGGCATGAACAGGGTACTGACTGGGGATGATCATCCATGATCACATTGAATGGCAGTGCTGGCTCGAAGGGCCAAATGGCCTACTCCTGCACCTATTGTCTATTGTCTGAAGAAAGGTCTCGACCTTTTCATTTCACTGCACATCTCGTATGTGTATGTGACAAATAAACTTGACTTGACCCGAAACGCCACCAGAGTCTAAAGAAGGGTCTCAATCCGAAACATCACCCATCCCTTCTCTCCAGAGATGCTGCCTGTCCCGCTGAGTTACTCCAGCTTTGTGTGTCAAACTTATGAACTACAAGTTGTCTTGTAAATAGATGGATTTTGTTTCAACACTCGCTGTTGTTAATCTAATATATTCAGATCTACTGATGCGCTGTAGAAAGCATTTTATCAGGATGCATGGTTCCCTGCAGCATGCTGTACTAAAATGATGGACATTTCACGTGGTATTTGGTTAACCAGAACCAACAGAATAAACAAAGTAATATAGCCATGTAGGCAAGTTAACGTTACTAATTTGCAGATTTACCGAGAGCCTCATCATTATCCTCAGTATCACTCGCCAATCTGAATAGTGTGGGTCTCATCTTCTCACATCGCTGGTACAATTCCTGTGCAAAAGGAACAGATTAAGTTAATGTGAAACACTTCCAGGGCACTGCAGTCATAGAGTGACGAACCCACACCGGCCAACATGTCCCAGCTACACCAGTCCCACCTCCCACGTTTGATCCATACCCCTCCAAACCCGTCCTATCCATGCACCTGTATAACTGTTTCTCAAATGTTGGGATAGTCCCAGCCTCAACGACCTCCTCTGGCAGCTCGTTCCACACACCCACCACCCTCTGTGTGAAAGTTAACCCTCGGATGCCTATTAAATCTTTCCCCCTTCACCTTAAACCCATGTCCTCTGGTCCTCGAGTCCCCTACTCTGGGCAAGAGACTCTGTGCGTCTACCCGATCTATTCCTCTCCTGATTTTGTACACCTCTATAAGATCACCCTTCATCCTCCTGCGCTCGAGGGAATAGAGTCCCAGCCCGATCAACCTCTCCCTGTAGCTCACGCCCTTTAGCCCTGGCAACATCCTCGTAAATCTTCTCCGCACCCTTTCCAGTTTGACAACATCTTTCCTCTAACATACGGCAATTGAAACCACACCTCCCAGGACCATACGGAAACAGGATGCATTATATCCTGATACATAGAGGTGGTGTTATGACTGATAAATAATTCACAATGAAATAATCTTTGTTGTGTGTGCCTCAATAAAGACAGATGGCACAAACTATTCCCACTGATCAAAGGCAGTGGGATTGTGGAGCCAAGCAGTCAGTTTATAGCACATTCAAATATTTTTTTCCCCCCTAATGTACACACTAACCTTCATTATTTCTTCATTGCTCTCCGAGGTTTCATCTTTGCTGTAGTTCTCCAGCATCTCACTCAGAAGTTTAACGTTATTGTTCACCTCCTCAATTGCATTCACTCTTTTAGAAATCTTCTCCATTCTCTTCTGGTCCTTGGGATTTGAAGACAGTTTTGGTCACTACAGATCGCATACCTTCACCGGACCATTAGTGAAGCGGCAAGAGAGAAAGAGTCACGAAAGTAGGAGGGAGAAGATTGGGTGGCTGGAACAATGGATAGGTTACTGACGACACAAGGGACTGCAGATGCTGGAATCTTGAGCAAAACACACAGCGATGGGGAGCTCAGGGTCAGGCAGCATGTGCGGAGGTAATGGATACATTCCTGCCGCAGTCTGAGGGAGGGTCCCCAAACTGAAGCATCACCTATCCCTTCCCTCCAGAGCCGGCACGGTGGTGCAGCGATAAGATTTGCTGCCTCACAGCGCCAGAGACCCTTGTTCGATTCTGACTACGGGTGCTGTCTTTACGGAGTTCGTACATTCTCCCCGTGACAGTGTGGGTTTTCTCTGGGAGCTCCGGTTTCATCCCTCATTCCAAAGATGTACAGGTTTGTAGATTCATTGGCTATGGTGAAAATTTTAAATTGGCCCTTGTGCGTGTGTAGGATAGTGTTAGTGTGCGGGAATCACTGGTCGGCACGCACTTGGTGTATAAATTGTCCCTTGTGTGTGTTGGATAGTGTTAGTGTGCGGGAATCAATGGACGGCACACACTTGGTGGGCCGAAGGACCCGTTTGCCATGCTCTATCCCCAAACTAAACAAGGAACTCCTGTGAAAGTAGACAAAAACGCTGGAGAAACTCAGCGGGTGAGGCAGCATCTATGGAGCGAAGGAATAGGTGACGTTTCGGGTCAAGACCTGAAATGTCGCCTATTTCCTTCGCTCCATGGATGCTGCCTCACCTGCTGAGTTTCTCCAGCTCTTTTGTCTACATTCGATTTTCCAGCATCTGTGGTTCCTTCTTAAACAAAACTCCTGTGAAAAGGTCGTCTATGGCTGGTGTGGACTCAGTGGGCCAAAGAGCCTGTTTACATGCTGCAACTCTAAACAATTACATGAAGACTTCATTCACCAGACCAGAGGGCTGGACATGGAATGGTAAGCAGATATTCCCCCGCACTATATCATGACACAGTGAAAGCCACAAACATATGCGTCCCATTTAACATTGCAATTCAAGTGCCCGCTGTGGGCCTTCCAGGTAATCACACAGTCGGCAATGCCTTTCAGGAACTTTGACCAACCTCCTGGACCATCTCCTTGATTAGCTTGTTTGCAGCTCGTAGATCTTCAGGGTGGTTGCTCTTCAGCAGTCTTGCCAGTAGCTGAAAAGAAACAGTAGCAATCAAAATTATGGAGTTTCATACAGTCACATAGAAACATAGAAATTAGGTGCAGGAGTAGAGGCCATTCGGCCCTTCGAGCCTGCACCGCCATTCAATATGATCATGGCTGATCACCCAACTCAGTATCCCGTACCTGCCTTCTCTCCATACCCCCTGATCCCCTTAGCCACAAGGGCCACATCTAACTCCCTCTTAAATATAGCCAATGAACTGTGTGGCCTCAACTACCCTCTGTGGCAGAGAGTTCCAGAGATTCACCACTCTCTGTGTGAAAAAAGTTCTTCTCATCTCGGTTTTAAAGGATTTCCCCCTTATCCTTAAGCTGTGACCCCTTGTCCTGGACTTCCCCAACATCGGGAACAATCTTCCTGCATCTAGCCTGCCCAACCCCTTAAGAATTTTGTAAGTTTCTATAAGATCCCCTCTCAATCTTCTAAATTCTAGAGAGTATAAACCAAGTCTATCCAGTCTTTCTTCATAAGACAGTCCTGACATCCCAGGAATCAGTCACAATACAACTGGTTCAGAAGCTGAACAATAGAATCTATAGTCTCGACCATAGTCTGTGGAATTCTCTGCCTCAGAGGGCGGTGGAGGCCGGTTCTCTGGATGCTTTCAAGAGAGAGCTAGATAGGGCTCTTAAAAATAGCGGAGTCAGGGGATATGGGGAGAAGGCAGAAACGGGGTACTGATTGGGGATGATCAGCCATGATCACATTGAATGGTGGTGCTGGCTCGAAGGGCCGAATGGCCTACTCCTGCACCTATTGTCTATTGACCCGAATCATCACCCACTCCTAACATTGATCTAGTCCACATTTTCCTTGAACCTCATCCATTTTGATGTCTTGTTTTCACACCTCACACTTCCTTATCTCGGTGTATCTCTCTCTCTCTCCGACACTCAGCCTGAAGAAGGGTCCTGACCTGAAACATCACCCACTCCTTCTATCCAGAGATGCTGCCTGCCCCGCTGAGTTACTCCAGCATTTTGTGTCTACCTTCAGTGTAAACTAGCACCTGCAGTTCCTTCCGACACAATACAACCTTTGATACGGCCAGAAAATGCCGTCAACCTCATCAGCATTCAGGCAGTGACTATACAACGCCACCTAGTGTCTCTAGAGGCAAAATGTAGAAACAAAGAATTCCAGAGATGCTGCCTGACCTGCTGAGTTACTCTAGCACTTTGGGTCCTTTTGTCTATTGACCAGCAACTTCATTGTAAGTGTTTAAGAGGGAACTGCAGATGCTGGAGAATCGAAGGTTACACAAAAAAGCTGGAGAAACTCAGCGGGTGCAGCAGCATCTATGGAGCGAAGGAAAATTTTCCTTCGCTCCATAGATGCTGCTGCACCCGCTGAACTTCATTGTAAGAGTCAGAAGAGGGGTGTCAATTTGAAACGTCACCCGTCCATGTTCTCCTGGGATGCTGCCTGACTGATCTGCTGAGTTATTCCAGCACTGGGAGGCAGGGTGGCGCAGCGGTATAGTTGCTGCCTCACAGCGCCCGAGACCCCGGATTTGAAACGGGCTACAGATGCTATTGTGGGCGTGGGTGTGAATGTAGGTGCAAGTGTGAGTGTGGGCGTTGGGTGGGCATTGGTGCACGGGCATCATTGGTCGGCGCAGACTTAGTGGGTCAAAGTCCTATTTCCGTGCTTTATCTCTCAACAAAATTTGTTGTGTCCTTTTGTCTACAGTAGTACATAATCAACCAAATCCTTTTCTGACCGACTGGATGGCAAGATCGTGCAAGGTTTTAAATAAAGGCAATTTTTTTCTACTTTTCCCTCACGCAGTAAATGTATAGAATATTTGTTCATCTGGAAGATCAAATATTAAACCCAACAAATGATGAAACAAGCCTTTCTAACATAGTGCTATTTCATAACATAATGATGCTGAGCCTTTCTAACGTAATTCGACTAAAATCTATAATCGGCCGTGTCTCACTGTGGACTATCCAGCTCCAGGGATCAATGAATTACCTTCGATTTTTCCTCATCTTCAAACATAGCATTCTTTGGACGCGGAGGGGGTGAAGGGAGAAGCTCTTCTTTAGGCAACACGGGATCCTGCTTTAGAATTCCTGTGGAATAATGGAGAAAACAATTTTTTTTATTTTTTTAAATCACACCCTTTGTTGATGCAATGCAAAGACACTTCATGCAGTTTAGCACGAGTACTTGTTCAATGAAGATTGCAGGATTATGAGCAAAAGAGCAAACCAGAGGGCACTCACTCATGCTTGCTGGAAATGTCAGCAGGATTCTTTTTTATCTCTCGTCGGCAGTAATTTACATTTTAAAAGACTTCAAGTGCTGGTGTAACTCAGAGGGTCAGGCAGCGTTTCAGGAGAACGCAGCTAGGTTTAGAATGGAGATGAGGAGGAATGTATCTAACCAGAGTGGTGAATCTGTGGAAGGTACACAAAAATGCTGGAGAAACTCAGCGGGTGCAGCAGCATCTATGGAGTGAAGGAAATAGGTAACGTTTCGGGACGAAACCCTTCTTCAGATTTCCCTATTTCCCTCGCTCCATAGATGCTGCTGCACCCGCTGAGTTTCTCCAGCATTTTTGTGTACCTTCGATTTTCCAGCATCTGCAGTTCCTTCTTGAACACTTGGTGAATCTGTGGAGTTCATTGTCATAGACAGCTATGGAGGCCAAGATATAAGTGGGGTATGACAGGTTATTGATTAGTAAGCGCATCAAACATCAGGAGGGGAGGGGTGGGTGAAGGCAGGAGAACTGTATTGAGAGGTAGAAATAAGATAAGCCACGATCGAATAGCAGAGCAGACTCGATGGGCAAAATGTCCTAATTCTGCTCCAATGTCTTGTGATCTAAACCAACCTTGTTTTTTCAGCATGTGATAAGCTTCTGTGATCTTCAGTTCATCTGGTAAACCCACTGTCCAACTGAACATCAATTCTAGGACTTTATTTTTCACCTTCTCGGGAGCTCGTGTTCCAAGATACTGATGAGAAACAAAGCACAAACGATTACACCAACCGATAATGCTTGAAGTGGATTTCCTAATAAAACAACTTTAAAAAAAAAATTGTTTAAAGCTTTCGTAGATTGTAATTGAAAGAATTTACCTCACGAGGCAACACATTTAGAAACATAGAAATTAGGTGCAGGAGTAGAGGCCATTCGGCCCTTCGAGCCTGCACCGCCATTCAATATGATCATGGCTGATCATCCAACTCAGTATCCCGTACCTGCCTTCTCTCCATACCCCCTGATCCCCTTAGCCACAAGGGCCACATCTAACTCCCTCTTAAATATAGCCAATGAACTGGCCTCAACTACCCTCTGCGGCAGAGAGTTCCAGAGATTCACCACTCTCTGTGTGAAAAAAGTTCTTCTCATCTCGGTTTTAAAGGATTTGCCCCTTATCCTTAAGCGGTGACCCCTTGTCCTGGACTTCCCTAACATCGGGAACAATCTTCCTGCATCTAGCCTGTCCAACCCCTTAAGAATTTGATTTATTTTTCTGATGTTCTAGTCACATTGTTAACTATATGCCTGAGATTGACAGAAAAGGATGGTGTAACTCAGCGGGTCAGACAGCATCTCTGGAGAACAGGAATAGGTGATGTTTCGGGTCAAGACCCTTCTTCAGCCTCAACCCCAAACGTCACCAATTCCTTTGCTTCAGAGATGGTGTCTGACCCGCTGAGTTACTCCAGCTTTTTCAGTCTCCATTGTCAGAGGCCCACTGTCAGAGTGAGGACCACCGCAAATTGGAGGAACAGCACCTCATAGAAACATAGAAAATAGGTGCAGGAGGAGGCCATTCGGCCCTTCGAGCCAGCACCGCCATTCATTACAATCATGGCTGATCGTCCCCTATCAATAACCCGTGCCTGCCTTCTCCCCATATCCCTTGATTCCACCAGCCCCTAGAGTTCTAGCTAACTCTCTCTTAAATCCATCCAGTGATTTGGCCTCCACTGCCCTCAGTGGCAGGGAATTCCACAAATTCACAACTCTCTGGGTGAAGACGTTTTTTCTCACCTCAGTCCTAAATGACCTCCCCTTTATTCTAAGACTGTGTCCCCTGACTCGCCCAACATTGGGAACATTTTTCCTGCATCTAGCTGGTCCAGTCCTTTTATTTTATTTTGCTTGGGTAGTTTACACCCCAGCAGTTTGAACATTAACTTCTCTAACTTCGGACAGCCCTTGCTTTCCCTCTCTCTCCATCTCCTCCCCAGTTCTCCCAACTAGTCTTACTGTCTCCATCTACATTCTGCCTTTTAAACAAGAAGGTTTGGTGCACAAGATGGCTGATGTACCACAGATTACCATACCCAAAAACACTGATTACCAGCCCCATTCCTGAAGATTATTCCATCTTAAAAACCTGCCAATCAAGACCCGAGAATCAGATCAAATACAGGCTGCTCATTCTTGAAGCATCCTTCAGATGTTATCACGGTACAAAGGGTCAGAATCCCATCGTCACACTTACTTTGGGCGACACCACTTTGATTAGTTCATTCAAAAATCTGAACTTTCCAACTTCATTGTGAAATCTTTTGCCACAGTTTTTCATACACGTCTCCAAGACCTACATTGAAAAAGGATAAATGTCAATAAACTAAAGAACGGATAACGTCATTAACACTGGATGAAATTACAAAACACTTTTGTATATATTTTCTAATCTCTTTAGCATTTTACACAAAAGTACAGGGTAGATTGTTGTTGCTCTTCCCTGAATGACAACATCAGGGGTTTTCTAAACTTAGACGGGTGTTAACTGTTAGACACAAAGTGCTGGAGTAAAACTCAGCGGGACAGGCAGCCGCATCTCTGGAGAGAAGGAATGGGTGACGTTTCGGGTTGAGACATTTCCTCAGACTGACTGTTTTGTGCCAGAACTGCAGTCATCCTGAAAATGCTGCAAATGATTTAATTGGAGTTTGTCTGAAGCTGAGGAAAATAAACACACAAATTCCGTGACATACAGCCCCGTGAACCTCTGCCAGGATCATGCTTTCATCAGCATCAGCTTTGTACCTCACGCTGCCTCGGCAAGGCCAGCAGCATAATCAAGGACCAGTCGCACCCCGGCCACTCCCTCTTCTCCCCTCTCCCTATCGGTCAAGAGGTACAGAAGTGTGAAAACGCACACCTCCAGATTCGGGGACAGTTTCTTCCCAGCTGTTATCAGGCAACTGAACCATCCTACCACAACTAGAGAGCAGTGCTGAACTATCTACCTCTTTGGTGAGACTCGGGCTATCCTTGATCGGACTTTGCTGGCTTTACCTTGCACTAAACGTTATTCCCTTATCATGTATCTGTACACTGCAAATGGCTCGATTGTAATCATGTATTGTCTTTTCAATCGTGTATTGACTGGTTAGCATGCAACAAAAGCTTTTCACTGTACCTCGGTACAAGTGACAATAAGCTGAACTGAACTCTCCTCCTGCGTACATATTCTTGCTGAATGATGATGAGAGTGATGCTGCCAGGTCATACACAGCTCCTGTTTAGCAATATGAACCTTAAGCAAGAGCCACTGGGTGTTAACCAGCAATGATAAACTAGATTAGTTACACAGGACATAAGGAAATGCAGATGCTGGTTTACCAAAAGGCACTGAGTGCTGGAGTAACTCAGCGGGTCAGGAAAAATATCACCCAGCAGTCTAATATTTGACGATAAGATGTAGTTTACCAATACTCTCAACCCGAAACGACACCTACCCCTTGTTCTCCCGACCCACTGAGCTATTCCAGCACTCGGTGTCTTCATTTGTAAACCAGCACCTGTAGTTCCTTGTTGCTATACTGAGGCTACGGTGGCCCAGCACTGGAATGACGATCATCTTGACAAGCATTTAATGCTCGGGACATTTTGGACAAAGAGATTACAGATCTTACCGTCAAGGCTTGAACAGCTTCCCATTCTTGTGGGGACTGGATCTTATGTGCCAGAAATCTTGTAGCAAGCTGGGGTCTAGAGCATGAGTGGAGGGAAGAAAGAAATGAATTACTGGGATAGGTATAAATCACCAAAAGTAATGCAGAACATTAAATACTGAAGTTTACATTGCTAGAAAAATTGTTATCATTTAAGAATAATCCTACATATATTAAAATAACTTAATAAGGAACAGGCAGGAAAACATTGCACAACCCAAAGCTTAACTCAAGAACAGCAAATAGTTCTAAACATATTAGTGTAGAAATCATTTTCTTCAAAGGGTATTATTTAGCCAGCCAGAGAGTTATGGATGTAACCCAGACCATCCCGCAAACTAACTCTCTCTACTGTTCAGGCTGTCGTGGCAAGGCCACCAGCATAATCAAAGACCAGTCTCACCCTGGTCTCCACTCAGGCAAGAAGTATGGAAGTTTGAAAACTTACCTCCAGATATTTAAAAAATATAAAATAAAATAACAAAAATAATGGTGCCTACCCTTCCAATTCCTTGTTCAGCTGGTCACAGAATGCTGTAATCGAGTCCCAGTCCAGTTCTCGGTTTAAGGGATTTGTAGCTTTATCTGCAATGAATGCAAAAAAAAAAAAAATTTAAACATGAGACACAACCCAAGAGAGCCATGCCAACCATAGTTCTAAAAACAGAACGGGTAAATTTACCAATTTGCAAAATTATCATTCAATGTTTCACTATTACAGAATGCCGTAACACAGGAGGATGAAGAAGGGTCTCGACCCGAAACGTCACCCATTCCTTCTCTCCAGAGATGCTGCCTGTCCAGCTGAGTCAGTCCAGCACATTGTCTCTTTTTCTGTAAACCTGCAACTGCAGTTAATTGCACTATTTGTATTAATCCTTCCACATTCACCATCTAGAAGAGCACATAAAGCGAACTGGGCAAGGATGAGATGGCTGCGTTAGATAAATAAGAGCCAGCATGGAGGTGAAAAGGGAGAAAAGGAAAACACACAAAGGTGGACAAAAATGCTGGAGAAACTCAGCGGGCCAGGCAGCATCTATGGAGCGAAGGAATAGGTGACGTTTCGGGTCGAGACCCTTCTTCAGCAGGTGCTGCCACACCCGCTGAGTTTCTCCAGCATTTTTGTCTACCTTCGATTTTTCCAGCATCTACAGTTCTTTCTTAAACAAAAGAAAACACACCACCATTCATTGCAAATTAAATTTTCCTTAAATTAACACACTCCCACTCCCAACACAAAAACACCAGCCTTTCTGACATAGCATATTTAATTCCAAATATATATTAGACATCCGCTTGATGGAGAGAAAATAACTATAGCAACCTGGCTCATGGAAATGCTGCAAAGTCTGACAATACTCAATGTAAATATCCTCTCATGGTGCGGAAAATTCATGAGTCATTGCAAGCAAATGTCAACATTTAAAAGCTATTTGGACAGGTACATGGATAGGGAATTTATAGGGATATGGGCCAAGATAGGATGGGCTTAGATTCACAGCATAGATGAGTTGGGCCGAAAGGCCTGTTTCCTTGCTGTATGACTATGTTGTAAAATAGTTGTGCTACACTTAGGCTAGGGAGAGTATTACATTACAAACATGATTGTTCAGCCGTCATTTCTAAAATGAAGGAATTATATTTCATATCTTAGTATGGTCAATTCTCTCTTCCACTTGAAATATCATAGGTCCATATCACTGCCAGCACTTAATATAACCTTCCAAACCTCTCAGAGTAACATTCCTACATTACCAGAGTGACAACATATCACAACTATTTCAATAGTTGCAAAGCATTTTGAGAAATCCTGAGATCATGGATGTTATTAATAAATCCAAGGGTTTTTCTTTGTTCTGTGAAGGTGCTGGATTAAATACTCTATGAAACTCTAACTGTCTGCATGGATGGACACAAATGTAGTTTAGTTTAGAGATACAACGTGGAAACAGGCCCTTCGGCACACCAAGTCCATGCCAACCAGCGATCCCCGCACACAAGCACTAACCTAGGGACAATTTACACTCATACCAAGTCAATGAACCTACAAACCTGCACGTCTTTGGAGCGTGGGAGGAAATCGAAAATCTCGGAGAAAACCCACGCAGGTCACGGACAGAATGTACAAACTCCGTACAGACAGCACCCATAGTCGGGATCGAACCCGTGACCGTGCGGGTTTTCTCCGAGATCAGTTCCCACGCGGGCTCGGTGGGCTGAAGGGCCTGTTTCTGCGCTGTATCTCTAAAACTCCAGTGAAGAGTCGGCAGTGGGGACTTTCCAGGAGTTCCTGCCACCATCAATTGATAAGCTGAACCTATGATGGGCGTTTGCTGGCACTGGGCCTGTACTCGCTGGAGTTTAGAAAAATGAGGGGAGGAACTCATTGAAACATACAGAACAGTGAAAGGCTTGGATAGAGTGGATGTTTCCACTAGTGGGAAGAGTCTGGGACTGGAGGTCAAAAGAAAGTCAACCTTTCTCGCTGCTACGGGGAAACAAGAGGAACTGGTTTTGCTTCTTCAGAGACTGGCAGACATTTTTTTACCTTTACACCAGTATGCTGAGCTGTCATTTAAGCATGTGGGTGTAATCAGCTGTGTGGGGATTTCAAAGAGATTTCCATGCCAATGAGTAGAACACTATTCAGGTTTCTATTTTCAAGACATCACAGAGTTTCTAGCTAACTGGCATGCATTATTTCACCACAATGATCATGAATTGTCAAATTAATTTTGATGGCAGCCCTAATATTTACAAAACTGCCAAGAGAGAACGCAGGCGTTTCAAATGCAGAGCTGTTTGATTGATTCAAAGATACAGAATGGAAACGGGTCCTTCAGCCCAAGCCGACCATTGATCACCCGTTAACACTAGTTCTGTGTTATTCCACTACCCTACACTCGAGCCAATTAAACAACAAACCCGCACATCTGAGGAGAGAAATTGGTGAAACTAGAGGAAATCCTTGCAGTCACATGGAGAATGTGCAAACACTTTGTCAATTTGCATCAGTTATGTGTTCCAAAAATACAAAGCAGAAGAAAATATTAACAAAACATCGTCTATCCTGTTTCTCCAGAAATGCTGCCTGACCCGCTGAGTTACTCCAGCACTTTGTGTCTATCTTAGGTAACGTTTACAGATGGGAACCTTCTTGCATTATGTTCACTCAGCTTGCAGAGTTATTGGCTGATTACCTTGTAGAATTGAGAAGTTATTGTGTTCAGCTTATTTTAGTTTAGAGGTACAGCGCGGAAACAAGCCCACCGAGTCCGCACCTCACATTAACACGACCCTACACACACTGGGGACAATTTTTACATTTACACCAAGCCAATTAACTTACAAACCTGCACGTCTTTCGAGTGTGGGAGGAAACCGAAGATCTCGGAGGAAATTTACGCAGGTGAAGAAGGGTTTCGGCCTGAAACTTTGCCCATTTCCTTCGCTCCATAGATGCTGCTGCACCCGCTGAGTTTCTCCAGCTTTTTTGTGTACCTTCAGGTCACGGGGTGATTGTACAAACTCCGTACAGACAGCACCCATGGTCAGAATCAAACCCAGGTCCCTGGTTCTGCAAGGCAGTAGCTCTACCACTGCGCCACTGGGCTGCCCAAACATTTGTCTGCTGTGCTAACACTTACTGTACAAGAAATATTGTATATTTATTTATTGTATTGTTGCATTAATGTGCCTTTTAAGCTGCAGCAAGTAAGAATATCACTGATCCATTCTTGGTGCATCTTGCAATTAAACACTCTTGACTCTATCGAACACGAGGAGAAAATGCAGCTGCTGCAGACATCAAGTGGAAACATAATCCCTTACCTCTGCAGCCAGCCCTGATGTGCATTTTAATAAAAGATCTATACAATATTTGAACAGTACTTTTCCAAGCCCCAGACCACCCAGAAGAGAAGAACAAGTTTTCTAAGGGAGACAAAAATGCGGGAGAAACTCAGCAGGTGAGGCAGCATCTATGGAGTGAAGGAAATAGGCAACGACCCGAAACATTGCCTATTTCCTTCGCTCCATAGATGCTGCCTCACCTGCTGAGTTTCTCCAGCAATTTTGTCCACCTTCGATTTTCCAGCATCTGCAGTTCCTTCTTAAGCAGGTTTTCTAATGGAAATACTTTTTTCTTTTTTTTTTTAATTGCCACTGATAACACTAGAATGGCAAATGTTGCATATTTACTCCAAATCTATTGCACACATCATTTTGAAACATTTGAGAGACACAAGGAATTGCAGATGCTGAATCTTTGAGGAGAACACAAAATGCTAGAATAACTCAGCAGGTCAGGCAGCAGCTGTGGAGACAATAGACAATAGGTGCAGGAGTAGGCCATTTGGCCCTTCGAGCCAGCACCGCCATTCAATGTGATGCGACGTTTCGGGTTGGGGACCCTTGATGCATAACTTGAAAAATGTTGAAAGCTTTGAAGAATGCAGAAGCTTTATGGATATAAATAATTAAGCAAACACAAAGTGCTGTAATTACTTGGCGGGTTAGGCAGCATCTGTGGAGGGAAAGCCCTGGACTCGGCCCTGGAGCTGTGGCAGCGGCAGCGACCACCCGCGGAGTTTGAACCGTCGCCTCGGCGCAGAGGGAGAACAAAGAGGGAAGAGCCAGAGACTTTAAGATTTTGCCTTCCACCACAGTGAGGAGGTGTTTGGTGAACTCACTGTGGTGGATGTTAAATTTGTGTTGACTATGTGTTTTGTCATTTTTTTAAATTATATGTATGACTGCAGGGAAACAGAATTTCGTTCAGACCGAAAGGTCTGAGTGACAATAAACGAATCTAATCTAATCTAATCTAAAGAAAGGACGGGTGATATTTTGGGTCAGGATCCTTCAGACATTGTAGTGGGGAGGGGGGGTGTATTGACTGGCAATCTGCAGATCCTAGTGTCTCATTCTTAAGACGGCCCCATAGCAGAAGCATCCACATGGCGGGGCTGGAAACTGGAAGTATCCTGAGCTAATTATGCTATCACCATCATCTATTGCGACAAGTCATGGCTTCCACTGATTGTCGGCGGAAGCTTGCGTCCGTTTCAGGACGGACGATGATATCGAGGCCAACATTTGAAACAAGATGGACACGAAAAAAGAAGATTCTTAAGATGGAGTTACACTCTGAGAAATCTTTCATATATTCACTGTAATAAATAAGGTTCTTCATTCTTTTTCATCTCAAAACATCAAGGAGGTGAGCTTTAGTTACCACAGCTGATCTGTAGACACGCCACAGGGATATAATCGACAGTTTAGGCCAACAATTCAGAAAAGTGACAATAAGAGCACAATAAATCTGCCTTAGGAAAAAGTTGCATTCTTGGGTAGATCATCCATAACACACAAGTGGGAGAAATCGTTGAGCAAATGACAATGCTGCACTAACATCATGGGAAAAATGCTTCGTGGATAAGTCACAGGGAAGCAACTCCAGACATTTCTTGGTCAACACCTGAACGATGGCAGTGTGTTTTCCCACTGGGAATTGTTAACCGTTCTCCTGCCACAGAAGCTGCTCAACTGACTGAGTTCTTCCGTCATTTGTTTTTCCAACAGAAAGCGCACATCTAAATCTCTACTGCCTGCTCCTGAACTCATCAAGTCCCAGTCACTCATTAACCTGTGCCCACTGTTCTAAACTGACCACCAGATGACCATGGCCTCCAATTTTAAAAATCACTGTTCCATAGCTGCCACAGTTGCAGCGCTCCCTAGCTCCAACTTATTCCAGGCCGACATTGCTGACTGCCTTCACTCCATGAAAGATGTATCCTCAGCTGATTCAGTCTTATACCACGGTGGCGCAGCGGTAGAGTTGCTGCCTTACAGCACTTGCAGCGCCAGAGACCCGGGTAAGATCCCGACTACGGGTGCTGTCTGTACGGAGTTTGTACGTTCTCCCCGTGACCTACATGGGTTTTCTCCAGGATCTTTGGTTTCCTCCCACACTTCAAAGTACAGGTTTGTTAAATGGCTTGGTACAAGTGTAAATTGTCCCTGTGTGTGTAGGATAGTAATAGTGTGCGGGGATTGCTCGTCAGTGCGGACACGGTGGGCCGAGGGGCCTGTTTAGGCTCTGTATCTCTAAATTAAACCTCTTATATACAGAAACAAGAACTGCAGGTGCTGGTTTACCAAGGAAAGACCTCAATATCTAACAAACTTTCCAAAGTACCACAGCCCTTGATATACTACACGGATTTTGCCATGTGCAATGTGAAATGTAATGTGTCTAGGTACATTCCAGTTGGAGAGAGACACAAAATGCTGGTGTAACTGGAGCAGGACAGGCAGAGAGAAGGAATGGGTGACATTTGTACTAATGTCTGAAGAAGGGTCTTGACCCGAAACGTCACCTATTCCTTTGGTTCATAGATGCTGCCTCACCCGCTGAGTTTCTCCAACATTTTTGTCTACCTTCAGTGCGTAATATATACTTACCCACAAGTACACACACACACACATATATATACACACACATATATATGTGTGTGTGTATACATATGTGTATTTGTATGTATATTTGTGTGTATATATATATGTGTGTATTTGTGTGTATATATATATATATGTGTGTATTTGTGTGTATATATATATATATGTGTGTATTTGTGTGTATATATATATGCGTGTATTTGTGTGTATATATATATGCGTGTATTTGTGTGTATATATATATATGTGTGTATTTGTGTGTATATATATATATGTGTATGTGTGTGTATATATATATATGTGTATTTGTGTGTATATATATATATGTGTGTATTTGTGTGTATATATATATGTGTGTATTTGTGTGTGTGTATATACACATATATGTGTGTGTATGGTGTGTGTGTGTTTATATATACATCTATGTGTGTGTGTGTGTGAGTGCGTGTGTACACACTGGCCAGTTTTAGACAATAGACAATAGGTGCAGGAGTAGGCCATTCGGCCCTTCGAGCCAGCACGGCCATTCAATGTGATCATGGCTGATCATCCACAATCAGTACCCCGTTCCTGCCTTCTCCCCATATCCCCTGACTCCACTATCCCCTAGAGCTCTATCTATCTAACCCCCGTGTTCCCACACTGAGCCAGTGCTGCCCGTGTGTCAGTCAGGGCGGGGTTGTTGTGTGAGGGGCCCCGGGCCCTGCTACAGGCTGCGGCCGCTTCTGGAACATTCCCGGGCCCACCCGGCGCCGGGAGACACAGGTAGGCCGCGGGCGGCGTGTGGGGCCTTGACTGGGCCGTCAGGTCAATGCCGCCCCCGCTCCCTCCCTCCCCGCGGCGCTCCCTCACTCCCCGCGGCGCTCCCTCACTCACTCCCCGCGGCGCTCCCTCACTCACTCCCTCCTCCACTCACTCAGCCGCGCCTCCAGACTCTCTTCCTCCTCCCGCGGCGCCGCCATCTTGTTTCCCAGCCACCTCCAGGAGCGCCTTAAAGCGGTAACGACCCGGCTCCCTCCTTAAAGCGGGAATGGCCCGGGTCCTTAAAGCGGGAATGGTCCGGGTCCTTAAAGCGGGAATGGCCCGGGTCCTTCAAGCGGGAATGGCCCGGGTCCTTCAAGCGGGAATGGCCCGGGGTCCTTCAAGCGGGAATGGCCCGGGTCCTTCAAGCGGGAACGGCCCGGGTCCTTCAAGCGGGAACGGCCCGGGTCCTTCAAGCGGGAACGGCCCGGGTCCTTCAAGCGGGAACGGCCCGGGTCCTTCAAGCGGGAACGGCCCGGGTCCTTCAAGCGGGAACGGCCCGGGTCCTTCAAGCGGGAATGGCACGGGTCCTTAAAGCGGTAACGACCCGGCTCCCTCCTTAAAGTGGGAATGGCCCGGCTCCTTCAAGCGGGAATGGCCCGGGTCCTTCAAGCGGGAATGGCCCGGGTCCTTCAAGCGGGAATTTATTTATTTAGCGAATGCAAAGTCTTTTAGCCAAGCAGTTGCCTCTTGATCTGCTGTATGAAGGGTGCCAAGTCCTCCTTTGAGTCTTTGTTGAGGGCATGCTTCAATGATGTGTTGCATTGTTTGCTGGGAATTACAGCGAACACAATTACACAACATCTTAATTGGACTAATTCACATAAACAGGTTTATCACCCTCTAGTCCTGGCAACATCCTCGTAAAAGTACTCTGAAGCAAGCAAGAATTCCATTCTCCTATCTGGGGCACATGACAATAAAACTATCTCGACTCTTGGCTTGAACACTTGAATAAATGTTATTAGTATTTTTTTTTTAATTAGTTAGTTTGCAAGGACTGTTCGTGTGGAAGGTTTGCCTTTGCAGGCTCAGTATCAAGGTGATCCGTTCACCTCTCTCGAGTGCTGTCACGGACTGATACTGACATGGACAGAAATGCTGAACAGACATTCCACTCAAGCACGCGGGCACCTCCCGTTCTCACCCACACACACACACACACACACACGATGGACTTTGACCAGAGTAGCGACAGGCAATAACTGGTACAGGATCTGCTTCATAAATCTATCACTTCCGTAAAGTTCGGCATTGAACGCCGAGATAACCTTTTAAAAAATGTCAAAATAGACTTTATTCGAAAAATAAATGTATACAATACATGATCCTTACAAAACTCTATCCGACATTCTCGGAGGCTATACATACATTCAATACAGTTTCCCCAAATCACAATTTTTTTCCCCCCACAGCCTTGCCACGCATGTGGGCCACTGGCGTGGAATCACTTCCCTTATTTTGAGGGGCGTCTCCACCACACCCTGCCCCCCCCTCATGTCCAGCAGCGGAAGGACCCTAGACTGTGGTCCTCCCCCCACCTACCCCCACCGAGCCTTGGCGTTGGCTGCACCGAGCTTCAGTGCATCCCTCAGCACGTACTCCTGCAGTCTGCAGCGCGCCAGTCTGCAACATTCCCCGACGGACATCTCGCTCCGCTGGGTGGTCAACAACGCTCGGGCAGACTAAAGAGCGTCTTTCGCCGAGTTGATGACCTCTCAGCAGCACTCGATGTCAGTCTCTGAATGCGTCCCTGGGAACAGTCCGTAAATCACAGAGTCCTCTGTGACGGAGCTGTTTGGAATAACGATGGGATTTATCCAATTATCAGTGGGTTTGAAGTCAAACAAGGACTAGCGATAGAAAACAGTCACATAGAAACATAGAAACATAGAAATTAGGTGCAGGAGTAGGCCATTCGGCCCTTCGAGCCTGCACCGCCATTCAATATGATCATGGCTGGGTGCAGGTTAGATAACAGTGAGTCAGAGCGGGCAGCATGGTGGTGCAGAGGGTAGAGCTGCTGCCTCACAGCGCCAGAGACCCGAGTTGGATCCTCACTACAGGTGCCGTCTGTACGGAGTTTGTACATTCTCTCTGTGACCGCGTGGGTTTTCTCCGGGTGCTCCGGTTTCCTCCCACACTCCAAAGACGTGCAGGTTTGTAGGTTTGAAGAAGGGTTTCGGCCCGAAACGTTGCCTATTTCCTTCGCTCCATAGATTCAATTTCAATGATTCCAATCAAGTTGTCCAGAGTGTACAAACGCAACTACAGTGGAGGCACAGAGAACTGCAGATGCTAGTTTATACCAAAGATAGTTACAAAGTTTCGTTTAGTTCAGAGAGTGTGGAAACAGGCCCTTCGGCTATGGCCTGCTATCCCGAAATATAAGGTGCAACACACAGCTCACACCCTCGAGTCCTGGCAACATCCTCGTAAATCTTCTCTGAACCCTTTCAAGCTTGACATACAAAGTGCTGGAGCAACTCAGGCGGGTCGGGCAGCATCTGTGGATGGAAGGATTAGGTGACATTTTGGGTTGAAACCCTTCCTGCTTCACACAGGGATTGGAGAGATATGGATCAACTGTAGGCAGGGGTTAGTTTGGGGGTGGAAGATTGCAACCTTCTCGTGGTCCACCCTGTTTTGACTAATGCAATCAACTAGACGTACACAAACAGAAGATCAAATAGAACAAGTTGTCCCACAACTTTAAGCTGTGCCATGCCACACCAAAGAAGAAGGGATTAGTTTAGAGAGACACAAAGTGCTGGAGTAACTCAGGCGGGACAGGCAGTATCTATGGAGAGGAATGGGTGGGTCGAGACCCTTCTTCAGACACCCACACCAGATTATCCAGCATCTGCAGTTCCTTCTCGAACACGAATCAGGTCATTATCACCAAATATCCTAGAGCTTGCTATCTTTGGTCTTTGATTATCACCAATTAATTGGGGGCGGATGGACGTTGGAATCAGCTGGGTCACTGATCAATGATTAACAGCTGGGGCTGGGTGTCTGGTTATCTGGTATTTATACGCTGCTGGCCTTGGAGAAGTACAATTTCCGTTACAGCAATCAACGCAGCAGTAGCAGCGGAACAGCGGACGATGGCGGTGAGCTGATGGGGACGGGAGGTGGGGCCCACTCACTGTAGGACAGTCTCCCTGGGGTGGACAGAGGGGTGAGAGTGAGAGGGTGCTCTAGCGGTGGGCAGTGAGGGGCTCCCTGTACTCAGCATGGTGTGAGTGTGTGTGTGTGGCTTGTCGTTGCTCACTGGAGCAGAGCCAATGCTGGAGCGTGTGGTGTAGCGAGTGGGGGGCCGGCCCGGCTAGATGTGGTCTCTCGTACCCAGACACGGAGAGAGAGACACACAGACACAGAGAGGGACGGGCACAAAGAGAGAGACACAGACAGAGAGATACAGACAGAGAGATAGACACAGCGAGAGATACAGACATACAGACAGAGAGAGAGATACAGACATACAGACAGAGAGAGACAGACAGACAGACAGAGAGAGAGATACAGACAGAGAGAGAGAGAGACATAGAGAGAGATAGACATACAGACGCAGAGAGAGACACAGATACAGAGAGAGACACAAACACAGACAGACGGGGAGGGAGAGAGAGAGAGAGACATAAATATATATATATTTATTTAAACCGAAGATAGACACAACATGCTGGAGTAACTCAACGGGACAGGCAGCATCTCTGGAGTGAAGGAATGTTGTATGATATATATTAATTAAAATGTGTGTGTTAGGGGTAATGGGGTTGAGAGGGACAGATAGATCAGCCATGATTGAATGGCAGGGTAGACTTGATGGGCCGAATGGCCGAATTCTGCTCTTATAACTTGTTTCTGTCCACGAATGTGTGTGTGTGTATATATGTATATAGTGAGTGTATACTGTATCTGGATATATATATATATATATATATATATATATATATATATATATATATATATATATATATATATATATATATATATATATATATATATATATATATATATATATATATATATATATTCTGATGTACTTGCAAGGCAGGCACACTCACACGCATGAACATAAATGCACACAGTGCAAGTGTACACTGTAGGTGCACATACATGTATACAAATGCACACAAAATGAAACATGTGTAATGTACGCACTGGGCACACACAAACACATATACATGCACGCACCCACACGCATTATATTGCCCACACTCTCTTCCTTTGCCCCACTCCTCTCATCACCTCCTCCCACCTTGATGTCTTCCCTGCCCTAGTTCACCTCTCCCTCTGTCCCCACCCTCTGTCTCTCGAGGTGGCTTTAGCAAGGAGGCCGCGGTCGACTTACGTCGAGCCTAACCAGCGAAGACGCACGTTATCGGCTCTGACCTTCCTTCCATCGAGGGGATTTATCGCAGTCGCTGCCTCAAAAAGGCTGGCAGTATCATCAAGACCCACACACCATCCTGGCCACACACTCATCTCAGGTAGAAGGTACAGGAGCCTAAAGACTGCAATGACCAGATTCAGGAATAGCTACTTCCCCACAGCCATCAGGCTATTAAACCTGGCTCGGACAAAACTCTGACATTAATAGCCCATTATCTGTTATTTGCACTTTATCAGTTTATTTATTCATGTGTGTATATATTTATATTATGGTATATGGACACACTGATCTGTTTTGTAGTAAATTCCTACTATGTTCTGTTGTGCTGAAGCAAAGCAGGAATTTCATTGTCCTATCTGGCACACATGACAATAAACTTTCTTGAATCTTATGACATCAGATATCTCACAAACGTTTCATTTTTGGACGCACCCAAATTCCATTCATCTTACGAAACCTTTCCCCTCTGGCTGCCATGTCATGCAAGGATCTTTGACTCTTCATCCGAGCAGGTCAATAAATTAATATGTAGCTACTGTACCTTCCCCGAACTGAGCTGGGAGTGTTTACATTGGCTGCTGTACCAATAGGGCCTTGCACTAAATGCTGCCACACAAGGCAGTGGAGGCCAATTCACTGGATGTTTTCAAGAGAGTTAGATATGGCTCTTATGGCTAACAGAATTGGGGGATATGTGGAGAAAGCAGGAACGGGGTACTGATTGTGGATAATTAGCCATGATCATTGAGAATTGCAATGCTGGCTCGAAGGGCCGAATGGCCTACTCCTGCGCCTATTCTTTAAACATGACTACTTTCATTTACATGACATTGCTGTGTCCCAAACATTATGGTGCCCTGAAATAGGGGGTATTTGTATAAACGCTGCAGTAATTTCTACATGGTGAAGCCAAAATGTGTAAAAATGGCCTTTATTAAAATCTGACAATGTGAACTTTAACCACATGTGATTTTTTTTCTATTACAAATCTCAAATTGTGGAGTACAGAGGAAATAAATAAATGATGTGTCTTTGACCCCAAACATTATGGAGGTCCCTGTAGGTTCAAGGTGAAGGGGTTTAATAGGAACTTGAGGGGTAACGTTTTACACAGAGGGTGGTGGGTGTATGGAACAAGCTGCCAGAGGAGGTAGTTGAGGCTGGGACTATCCCGAAGTTTAAGAAACAGTTAGAGGTACATGGATAGGACGGGTTTAGAGTGATGTGGACCAAACGCTGGCAGGTGGGGCTAGTGTAGCTGGGACATGTTGGCGGGTGTGGGCAAGTTGGGCTGAAGGGCCTGTTTCCACACTGTGACTAAGCTAGACACCTCCCCCCTCTCCACCTGAATACACTCCCATTGCCCCTCACTATCCAGGTCCAACTTTGTTCTTCTTCCCCCACCCACAGGTGGTCCCCACACGCCAGGTCCTCTGTTGTACCTGCCAAGTTTAATTCGCTTGTGCTCAATAATTCACTTGTGCAGCAAAGACACAAAGTGCTGGAGTAACTCAGCGGGTCGCACAGCATCCCTGGAGAACATGGGTAGGTGACGGTTACACAAAAATGCTGGAGAAACTCAGCGGGTGCAGCAGCATCTATGGAGCGAAGGAAATAGGCAACGTTTCGGGCCGAAACCCTTCTTCAGACGCTGCTGCACCCGCTGAGTTTCTCCAGCTTTTCTGTGTAACCTTCGATTCTCCAGCATCTGCAGTTCCCTCTTAACACATGGGTAGGTGACGTTTTGTATCAGGACCTTTCTGTAGACTGAGGTTCTGAAGATGGGTCCCGTCGCCTATCCATGTTCTCCAGGGATGCTGGAGTTACTCCAGCATTTTGTCTCTTGGTAAACTGGCATCTGCAGTTCCTTGTTTCTACCAAAGGTGTGTGTGTGCCTGTGTGTGTGTGCCTGTGTGTGTGTGCCTGTGTGTGTGTGCCTGTGTCTGATCCAAACCATGTGTGGGTGTTAATGGCGTTTTGACCAAGTTTTCATGACCAAGTTTTCTTTTAAGTAAAAGAGATAGTTGTGAAATAATGTTTAAGAAGGAACTGCAGATGCTGGAAAATCGAAGGTAGACATAAATGCTGGGGAAACTCAGCGGGTGAGGCAGCATCTATGGAGCGAAGGAAATAGGCAACGTTTCGGGGTCGAGACCCTTCCTACTCTTCTTGTGTGAAATAATGGTTTCTTTCCAATATCAAAAACAGCTTGAAATCCACAACGTTGAAATGAAGGTGGGAGATACCTTGAAGATTAAAGGGAAGGTTTCAGATGAAGCTGACAGGTGAGATTAAAGGTTGTTTTTTTTAATTAAAATTTAATTAAAATTGAGGACAAAAAAATGTGAGATCTAAATTTTTTTTCCCCCTTCTCGTTTTTTTGTCCTAACTTCCCTTTGTATGTTACACGTGTAAGTTTAGAGATATAGCGCGGAAATGGGCCCTTCGGCCCACTGAGTTCGTGCCAGCCAGCGATCATCCCATACAGTAGTTCTATGTTATCCCACTTTGTCATCCACTTTCCCGGAGGGACAGTTAACCTACAAACCCGCACGTCTTTGGAGTAAACCGGACCACCCGGAGAGAACCCGTGGGAGAACGTGCGAACTCCGTACAGACAGCACCCGAGGTCGCTCTACCCGCTGCGCCTCCGTGCCGCGCTTGCATCTCACGCTGTTCTTCGCCCACAGGTTTACGGTGAATCTGGGCAGTGGCGCTGACCACATCGGCCTGCACTTCCAGCCCCGCTTCCACGACAGTGATGACGGAGCGGTCATCGTCTGTAACTCCAAGTGTGCAGGTTGCTGGGACAGTGAGCAGCGGGAACATGACTTCCCCTTCAACAAGGGAGACAAGTTTAAAGTGAGTGGGGCGGGGGGAGACTGGGGGGGAGGGGGCAGGAGACTGGGGGAGGGGAAGGAGACTGAGGGAGTGGGGGGAAGGAGACTGAGGGAGTGGGGGGAAGGAGACTGAGGGAGTGGGGGGAAGGAGACTGAGGGAGTGGGGGGAAGGAGACTGAGAGGGGGGGGGAAGGAGATTGATAGGAGGGGGGGGGGGGGAGGGAGACCAGGGGGGAGGGGGAGATTTAAAAAAAAAAAAAAAAAAAAATCTTAAAGATTAGATAAATTGCCCAAGTTCGTTAATCCTGAAATCTGCAGGTGTAAGGAACCCAGTCTTCAGAGGTGGCGCAGCGGTAGAGTTGCTGCCTCGCAGCGCCAGAGTCACGGGTTCGATCCCGACTACGGCTGCTGTCTGTACGGAGTTTGTACGTTCTCCCCATGACCTGTGTAGGTTTTCTCCGGGTGCTCCAGTTTCCTCCCACAGAGTAACTCAACGAGACAGGCAGAATCTCTGGAGAGAAGGAATGGCTTTGTGTCTACCATTGGGTTTTAAACCAGCATCTGCAGTTCTTTCTTGCACAAGGAACTGCAGATAGATAGTTGGTTGCTAAACTATCTTCGAAGGGGGGGAAGTGAAAGAGGATGTTGCTAAACTGCCTTCGGGCCGGATAGATAGATGTTGATTTAAACCGAAGATAGGCACAAAATGCTGGCGTAACCCAGCGGGACGGGCAGCATCTCTGGAGAGAAGGAATGGGTGATGTTTCGGGTCCGAGACCCTTCTTTCGACCTAAAACGTCACCCATTCCTTCTCTCTAGCAATCGCTAAACTAAATGAACCTATAAACCTGCACGTCTTTGGGATGTGGGACCCGAGAAACAAGGAGGAAATCCACGCAGTGACTAAGTGTCGCATCTTTATTTCAACAGATGAGCATTACGTTCAAGGGCGATGTCTTTGCGATTAAGCTCCCCAATGATTCCGTGATCGAGTTCCCCAACCGCTTGTCCCTGGAGATGGTCACCTTTGTCTCGGTGAATGGAGACTTCAAGTTGGTCTCGTTCGGCTGCAGATGAGAGGCTTTGAGATGAAGGGTCAAACGCAGGCGCTGAAGAGAAAATGACCCCGTCTGCTCATGGCAGATGCTACAATAGTTTAATTGGCTCTGGGATTCTAGATTTGAGTCCAGCCCTTCTGATGAGAATGCACAAAATTTAATTTGCTCACTTGTGGTCAGAAAGATCTCCGATCTGTTGTAATCACTTTACTTGCCCAAGAATAAAAAGTGTGGTGTAATGGTTCAATGGTGTTTTATTTACGACGTGTGCGTGTACAAAAAGGGTGGTGGGTGTATGGAACGAGCTGCCGGAGGAGGTAGTTGAGGCTGGGACTATCCCAACGTTTAAGAAACAGTTAGACAGGTACATCGATAGGACAGGTTTGGAGGGATATGGGCCAAACGCAGGCAGGTGGGACTAGTGTAGCTGGGACATGTTGGCCAATATGGGCAAGTTGGGCTGAAGGGCCTGTTTCCACACTGTTTCATTCTGTGCAACTGCACAGTGTACTTTTAAAATTGCATATATAGTGTGGTCACGGTGGCACAGGGGTATAATTGCTGCTGTACAGCGAATGCAGCTCCGGAGATCCAGGTTCCAGCCCTAATTTAATTTAATTTTTTTTATTTTAAAATTTTATTATTTTTTTAATTTAATTTTTTTTAAATTTTAAATTTTATTATTTTTCACATTTCCCTCCCCCCCCCCCCCCCCCCCCTCCCCTCCCCCATGCATTAACACTATACTATGGACACACTAGGGACAATTTACATTTATACCTGATCTATTCCCTTGATCATTGTTATTGTTCTGCTTATCTTTCATTCATTTGTTCTATGTATCTCAACATCACCGCATACAGTGTTTAACTTGCGTTCCAGTCTGAATAAAAGGTCTCGACCCGAAACATCGCCCGTTCCTTTACTCGGGAGCTGCTGTTAAAAGGAAACGAGGATTAATTTGAAGATTGACGCCAAGTGCTGGAGTAACTCAGCGGGACGGGCAGCAGCATCTCTGGAGAGAAGGGATGGGTAACGTTTTGGGTCGAGACCCTTCTTCCAAGTGGCTAAACACCAGTGTGCAAAATTGAATAACAACTGAGAGCCAGAAAAGAAAGAATAAAAAGCTTTATTAGTGAGAATGAGTAACAAGTGCACACAGTAAAAGATTTAAATATGGATTTTTGTTCTTTAAGTTGGTTGCTTTACGGAATGTAGGCTGGTAACCACGTGACCACAATCCCATTGTAACAGAGCATTTATTAACAAACAAGGAGAGAAGGCACACAAAATGGAAGACTGCGTCTACGAGACTGAGTATAATGAAGAATGGTTGTGGTATTATTGGGGTGATCATCAATGTATAGATGTATGGGGTGGTGCAGCGGTAGAGTTGCTGCCTCACAGCGCCAGAGACCCGGGTTCCATCCTTACTGCAGGTGCTGTCTGTACGGAGTTTGTACCTTCTCCCCGTGACCTGTGTGGGTTTTCTCCGAGATCTTCGGTTTCCTCCCACGCTCCAGGTTTGTAGGTTAATTGGCTTGGAATAATTGTAAATAGAAACATAGACAATAGGTACAGGAGTAGGCCATTCGGCCCTTCGAGCCTGCACCGCCATTCAATATGATCATGGCTGATCATCCAACTCAGTATCCCGTACGAAATTGTCTTTATGGTGTGTGTGTAGGATGGTGTTAAGTATGCGGGGATCGCAGGCCAGTGCAGACTCGGTGGGCCAAAGGGCCTGTTTCCGTGCTGTGTCTCTAAACTAAACAGACGAGGAAGATCAAGAAAAATTGGAGCCCACAATGGTCCATTGTTGGCTGTGTGGGTCAGTGATAACGAGACGGTGAAACTCAACAGGGCGACAGTGAAACTAGTACAACGGCTAAGGAGGGGGAATGACTGGGGGAGGGGGGGGGGAAGAGAAGGGATGCAGGAGCTTAAACTTAGGGAACTCAATGTTCATGCCACTGGGGTGCAAGCTGCCCAAGTGAAATACGAGGCGCTGTTCCTCCAATTTATGCTGGGCCTCACTCTGACAGTGGAGGAGGCCCAGGACAGAAAGGTCTGTGTGGGAATAGGAAGTGTGCAGGAAGGAACTGCAGATGCTAGTTTATACCAAAGATAAGACACAAAATGCCGGAGTAACTCAGCGGTTCAGGCAGCATTTCTTGAAAGCTTGTAGAAACGTATAAAATTCTTAAGGAATTGGGCAGGTTAGATACAGGGAAAAAATGTTCCCCGTGTTGGGGGAGTCCAGAACCAGGGTCCACACACACACACACACACACACACACACACACACACACAGTTTAAGAATAAGGGTCAACCATTTAGGACTGAGATGAGGAAAAACGTTTTCACCCGGAGAGTTGTGAATCTGTGGAATTCTCTGCCACAGAAGGCAGTGGAGGCCGATTCACTGGATGTTTTGAGGATGACCTAGAGCGGGGCCTTGCATCGCCCGGCGCAGCTTTAAATGGGACTTGTTAGCGCACGCCGGGGGCTCCAACACCAAGACCCGGAGCGTGGCCTTGCATCACCCGGCGCGGCTTTACAATGGCCGCGGGACTTATTTTACCATCGCCTGCCGGGGGCTTTGACTCTGACACCGGGAGCAGAATGAGGAGTGCAGGGGAGAGATAAGACTTTGCCTTCCATCACAGTGAGGAGATTTGTTGTGATGGATGTTCGTGTGAATTGTGTTGTGTCTTGGTTCTTCTTCTTGTTTGTATGACTGCAGAAACCAAATTTCGTTTGAACCTCTGGGTCACCTACAAAATCCTGGTC
>JAWMAR010000001.1:21850635-21884073 GCA_036785375.1 Leucoraja ocellata
GATGTTTCGGGTCGAAAATCAGAAAAACAGCAGTACAGCATTTAAGACACAGGTTTCTCCACAACCTTTCAGCATCCAAATCTAAAATGTAAGATATTTAACTGCACATTGGTAATTCAAAACATAGTTTTAAATAGTAAATATTTGAATGATCATAACACAGTCCTCATATTTCCATAGCATACTTCAGATATCTTTTAAGACAACTCAAAGTGCTCCACCATCGCCTTTGAAGGTTGTACCTGCTGTAATATGGTGGGGGGGGAGAGGAAAACCAGCTCCAACGAATACAATGCATAATAATCATTCTTTTTAACTACCAGCCAGGGCCATAGTGGCTAACTCAGAGTCATACCGTGCGGAAACAGGCCCTTCGGCCCAACTTGTCCACACCATCCAACATGCCCCATCTACACCAGTCTCTCCCCCCCCCCCCCCCCTTCCTGCATTTGCTCTGAAGGTTAATGTTAAGCATATGGGGAAGAGGATTCATCTAGCATCTAGGAGAGACAATAAAAACACTCGGACTCTTGAAGATAAAAAAATATTCAGAACTTCATCCTGAAATATGATTTTTTTTGTCACAATGCTGTTATTATTCTTTAAATTAGAGATAAGACCAGGTACATTTTCAAGACTAAACAAAGAAAAATAAAAAGAGATCCAAGCTTTACACTCTTACCTGAAATGTATTCCAATTGCTTGAGTCGACAGCCTGCGTTGTGGACATTGTATTGGGGACGAGGTCATTCAGCCCTACAGATAAAGGAAAATAAATATTAACAGGGTTTTTTTAAAGCAGCGTATTTTGGGGTTTAGATGTTGCCCAGGGTCTGAAGAAAGACAACGACTTGAAACGTCACCTATCCATGTTCTCCACAGATGCTGCCTGACCCGTTGAGTTACTCCAGCACTCTGTGAAACGTCACCTATCCATGTTCTCCACAGATGCTGCCTGACCCGCTGAGTTACTCCAGCACTCTGTGAAACGTCCACCTATCCATGTTCTCCTCACAGATGCTGCCTGACCCACTGAGTTATTCCAGCACTCTGTGAAACATCACCTATCCATGTTCTCCACAGATGCTGCCTGACCCGCTGAGTTATGGTGCAGCAGCAGCTATGGAGCGAAGGAAATAGGCAACGTTTCGGGCCGAAACCCTTCTGGAAATGGGCAACGTTTCGGGCCGAAACCCGTAAGGGTTTCGACCAGAAACGTTTCCTATTTCCTTAGCTCCATAGATGCTGCTGCACCCGCTGAGTTACTCCAGCACTCTGTGAAACGTCACCTATCCATGTTCTCCACAGATGCTGCCTGACCCGCTGAGTTACTCCAGCACTCTGTGAAACGTCACCTATCCATGTTCTCCACAGATGCTGCCTGACCCGCTGAGTTATTCCAGCACTCTGTGAAACGTCACCTATCCATGTTCTCCACAGATGCTGCTGCACCCGCTGAGTTACTCCAGCACTCTGTGAAACGTCACCTATCCATGTTCTCCACAGATGCTGCCTGACCCGCTGAGTTATTCCAGCACTCTGTGAAACGTCACCTATCCATGTTCACCACAGATGCTGCCTGACCCGCTGAGTTATTCCAGCACCCTGTGTCTTAACAATATACATCAGAGAAATAACAAAAGCCACACAAGGAGACAGAAAGACACTTGGCAATTTAGGGCCCAAGCAACCAGTGTCACGATCGGAAATAATGGCAGAACAGTTAAAGGTCCGTGATGCCCAAGAATCACGAAACGGAAGGGTCCAGAGATCTGAAAGGATTTATGGCCAAAGGAATCAAGTGAGAGAGAGAGAGAGAGAGAGAGAGAGAGGGGAAAGACAAAGAAAAGCTAAACTTACCGAATTGTGAATGGCTTGGGGAGAGTGGATGTGGAGAGGATGTTTCCACTAGTGGGAGAGTATAGAACCAGAGGTCACAGCCTCAGAATTAAAGGACGTTCCTTTAGGAAGGAGATGAGGAGGAATTTTTTTTACTCAGAGGGCGGTGAATCTGTGGAATTCATTGCCGTAGAAGGCTGTGGGGGCCAAGTCCGTGAATATGTTTAAGGCAGAGATAGAGCCTTGATTAGTGCGGGTGTCAGGGGTTATGGGGAGAAGGCAGGAGAATGGGGTTAGGAGGGAGATAAAGATCAGCCATGATTGAACTGCGGAGTAGACTTGATGCTCCTGCTCCTATGAGCTTAAAGAAGGGACGTTTAAATAATTAGAGCCTGCTAAGTAGGTTAACAAGTCATTGATCTCGGCAATAGGGGGGGGAAGTATTGAGGAAAATGTTCTTACCTAATGACATTAATTCATCATCTAGTAATGATATGGAGCCGGTGAGATCTGGTGCGAGCTCTGCATTCCAATGTTGATTAGCGGGGGCAGCAGGGTAGGATGGAGCATTTGATCCAGTCTCCAACCCACACAGATCTAGTAGTGCAGAGCGGCTGGCTGGAAATAATGACACAATTACACCACGTTAATATTCTCACACCTTCCTCAGTAAAGTGACAATACTAAATAATTGCGGGTTTGGGAACAGCTCCATCCAAGGCCGCAAGGCTTCCAATAAAGGCGGTTGCTTGTTATCCACTAACAGAGTGTTTCGATGGTCATTCAGTTGAGACATTACAATGTGATGTCTGTGTGGAGTTTGCACGTTCTCTTTGCGACTCTAGGTTTCCTCCGAGTTCTCTGGTTTCCTCCACATCCCAAAGACGTGCAGGTTTTTAGTTTAGTTTAGTTTAGCGATCGCTGGAGAGAAGGAATGGGTGACGTTTCAGGTCGAAAGAAGGGTCTCGACTCGAAACGTCACCCATTCCTTCTCTCCAGCGATGCTGCATGTCCAGCTGAGTTACTCCAGCAAGTTAGTGTTCACCTTAGACATTCACCCTGACATGTTCGGCACAGACATTGTGGGCTGAAGGGCCTGTTCCTCTGCTGTACTGTTCTACGTTCTAATTGCATCCACACGATAAACACATACCTTTAATGCTCGGCGTGTCAGTCACCCCATTGATTTCTTCGCCTTTCACGATCTTCTTGTACGTGTTAATGACCTGCGTTAAGTTGTCATTCGCTTGGAGGATTTCAGCTGGAGAAACAAAAAAATTGAAAGCAAGCTCATGAACTAATGAGTCTGAAGAAGGGTCTCAACCCGAAACGTCACCCAAGTCTAAAGGGTCTCCACTCGAAACGTCACCCAAGTCTGCGGTGGATGCAGGTTCTCTGGATGCTTTCAAGAGAGAGATGAGATGAGATGAGAAGAACTTTTTTCACACAGAGAGTGGTGAATCTCTGGAACTCTCTGCCACAGAGGGTAGTTGAGGCCAGTTCATTGGCTATATTTAAGAGGGAGTTAGATGTGGCCCTTGTGGCTAAGGGGATCAGAGGGTATGGAGAGAAGGCAGGTACGGGATACTGAGTTGGATGATCAGCCATGATCATATTGAATGGCGGTGCAGGCTCAAAGGGCCGAATGGCCTATGTTTCTATGAGAGCTAGATAGGGCTCTTGAAAATAGCAGTCAGGGGATATGGTGGAGAAGGCAGGAACAGGGTACTGACTGGGGGATGATCATCCATGATCACATTGAATGGCAGTGCTGGCTCGAAGGGCCAAATGGCCTACTCCTGCACCTATTGTCTATTGTCTGAAGAAAGGTCTCGACCTTTTCATTTCACTGCACATCTCGTATGTGTATGTGACAAATAAACTTGACTTGACCCGAAACATCACCCGAGTTCTAACGAAGGGTCTCAATCCGAAACATCACCCATCCCTTCTCTCCAGAGATGCTGCCTGTCCCGCTGAGTTACTCCAGCTTTGTGTGTCAAACTTATGAACTACAAGTTGTCTTGTAAATAGATGGATTTTGTTTCAACACTCGCTGTTGTTAATCTAATATATTCAGATCTACTGATGCGCTGTAGAAAGCATTTTATCAGGATGCATGGTTCCCTGCAGCATGCTGTACTAAAATGATGGACATTTCACGTGGTATTTGGTTAACCAGAACCAACAGAATAAACAAAGTAATATAGCCATGTAGGCAAGTTAACGTTACTAATTTGCAGATTTACCGAGAGCCTCATCATTATCCTCAGTATCACTCGCCAATCTGAATAGTGTGGGTCTCATCTTCTCACATCGCTGGTACAATTCCTGTGCAAAAGGAACAGATTAAGTTAATGTGAAACACTTCCAGGGCACTGCAGTCATAGAGTGACGAACCCACACCGGCCAACATGTCCCAGCTACACCAGTCCCACCTCCCACGTTTGATCCATACCCCTCCAAACCCGTCCTATCCATGCACCTGTATAACTGTTTCTCAAATGTTGGGATAGTCCCAGCCTCAACGACCTCCTCTGGCAGCTCGTTCCACACACCCACCACCCTCTGTGTGAAAGTTAACCCTCGGATGCCTATTAAATCTTTCCCCCTTCACCTTAAACCCATGTCCTCTGGTCCTCGATTCCCCTACTCTGGGCAAGAGACTCTGTGCTTCTACCCGATCTATTCCTCTCCTGATTTTGTACACCTCTATAAGATCACCCCTCATCCTCCTGCGCTCAAGGGAATAGAGTCCCAGGCCGATCAACCTCTCCCTGTAGCTCACACCCTTTAGCCCTGGCAACATCCTCGTAAATCTTCTCCGCACCCTTTCCAGTTTGACAACATCTTTCCTCTAACATACGGCAATTGAAACCACACCTCCCAGGACCATACGGAAACAGGATGCATTATATCCTGATACATAGAGGTGGTGTTATGACTGATAAATAATTCACAATGAAATAATCTTGGTTGTGTGTGCCTCAATAAAGACAGATGGCACGAACTATTCCCACTGATCAAAGGCAGTGGGATTGTGGAGCCAAGCAGTCAGTTTATAGCACATTCAAATATTTTTGTCCCCCCCTAATGCACACACTAACCTTCATTATTTCTTCATTGCTCTCCGAGGTTTCATCTTTGCTGTAGTTCTCCAGCATTTCACTCAGAAGTTTAACGTTATTGTTCACCTCCTCAATTGCATTCACTCTTTTAGAAATCTTCTCCATTCTCTTCTGGTCCTAGGGATTTGAAGACAGTTTTGGTCACTACAGGTCGCATACCTTCACCGGACCATTAGTGAAGCGGCAAGAGAGAAAGAGTCACGAAAGTAGGAGGGAGAAGATTGGGTGGCTGGAACAATGGATAGATTACTGGAGACACAAGTGACTGCAGATGCTGGAATCTTGAGCAAAACACACGTGGGGAGCTCAGGGTCAGGCAGCATCTGCGGAGGTAATGGATACATTCCTGCCGCAGTCTGTGGGAGGGTCCCCAACCTGAAGCATCACCTATCCCTTCCCTCCAGAGCCGGCACGGTGGTGCAGTGATAAGAGTTGCTGCCTCACAGCGCCAGAGACCCTTGTTCGATTCTGACTACGGGTGCTGTCTTTATGGAGTTCGTACATTCTCCCTGTGACAGTGTGGGTTTTCTCCGGGAGCTCCGGTTTCATCCCTCATTCCAAAGATGTACAGGTTTGTAGATTCATTGGCTATGGTGAAAATTTTAAATTGGCCCTTGTGTGTGTAGGATAGTGTTAGTGTGCGGGAATCACTGGTTGGCACGCACTTGGTGTATAAATTGTCCCTTGCGTGTGTAGGATAGTGTTAGTGTGCAGGAATCAATGGACGGCACACACTTGGTGGGCCAAAGGGCCTGTTTGCCATGCTCTATCCCCAAACCAAACAAGGAACTCCTGTGAAAGTAGACAAAAACGCTGGAGAAACTCAGCGGGTGAGGCAGCATCTATGGAGCGAAGGAATAGGTGACGTTTCGGGTCAAGACCCGAAATGTCGTCTATTTCCTTCGCTCCATGGATGCTGCCTCACCTGCTGAGTTTCTCCGGCACTTTTGTCTACCTTCGATTTTCCAGCATCTGCAGTTCCTTCTTAAACAAAACTCCTGTGAAAGGGTCGTCTATGGCTGGTGTGGACTCAGTGGGCCAAAGAGCCTGTTTACATGCTGCAACTCTAAACAATTACATGAAGACTTCATTCACCAGACCAGAGGGCTGGACATGGAATGGCAAGCAGATATTGCCCTGCACTATATCATGAGACAGTGAAAGCAACAAATGTATGCCTCCCGTTTAACATTGCAATTCAAGTGCCCACTGTGGGCCTTCCAGGTAATCACACAGTCGGAAATGCCTTTCAGGAACTTTGACCAACCTCCTGGACCATCTCCTTGATTAGTTTATTTGCAGCTCGTAGATCTTCAGGGTGGTTGCTCTTCAGCAGTCTTGCCAGTAGCTGAAAAGAAACAGTAGCAATCAAAATTATGGAGTTTCATACAGTCACATAGAAACATAGAAATTAGGTGCAGGAGTAGGCCATTCGGCCCTTCGAGCCTGCACCGCCATTCAATATGATCATGGCTGATCATCCAACTCAGTATCCCGTACCTGCCTTCTCTCCATACCCTCTGATCCCCTTAGCCACAAGGGCCACATCTAACTCCCTCTTAAATATAGCCAATGAACTGTGGCCTCAACTACCTTCTGTGGCAGAGAGTTCCAGAGATTCACCGCTCTCTGTGTGAAAAAAGTTCTTCTCATCTCGGTTTTAAAGGATTTCCCCCTTATCCTTAAGCTGTGACCCCTTGTCCTGGACTTCCCCAACATTGGGAACAATCTTCCTGCATCTAGCCTGTCCAACCCCTTAAGAATTTTGTAAGTTTCTATAAGATCCCAATCTCAATCTTCTAAATTCTAGAGAGTATAAACCAAGTCTATCCAGTCTTTCTTCATAAGACAGTCCTGACATCCCAGGAATCAGTCACAATACAACTGGTTCAGAAGCTGAACAATGGAATCTATAGTCTCGACCATAGTCTGTGGAATTCTCTGCCTCAGAGGGCGGTGGGGGCAGGTTCTCTGGAGACTTTCAAGAGAGAGCTAGATAGGGCTCTTAAAAATAGTGGAGTCAGGGGATATGGGGAGAAGGCAGGAACGGGGTACTGATTGGGGATGATCAGCCATGATCACATTGAATGGTGGTGCTGGCTCGAAGGGCCGAATGGCCTACTCCTGCACCTATTGTGTATTGTCTATTCACTCTAAACCCTTCCCGTCCCTATTTCTGTCCAGATGTCTTTTACAAGTCGTAACACCACCTTCAAATGAGGAAGAAGGGTCCCACCCTGGAATAGTGCCTATCCATGTTCCCCAAAGATGCCGCCTGGCCCGCTCAGTTACTCCAGCACGCTGTGGAAGGAATGGGCGACGTTTTGGGTCGGGACCCTTCTTCTTCAGACTGAGAGTCGGGGGAGAGGGAGACTCGGAGATAGAGGCGGTGGAGTGGAATGATATCCGGGGTACTGATTGGGGATGATCAGCCATGATCACATTGAATGGTGGTGCTGGCTCGAAGGGCCGAATGGCCTACTCCTGCACCTATTGTCTATTGGCCCGAATCATCACCCACTCCGAACATTGATCTATTCCACATTTTCCTTGAACCTCATCCATTTTGAGTCTTGTTTTCACACCTCACACTTCCTTATCTCGGTGTATCTCTCTCTCTCTCCCCGACACTCAGCCTGAAGAAGGGTCCTGACCCGAAACGTCACCCACTCCTTCTATCCAGAGATGCTGCCTGCCCCGTTGAGTTACTCCAGCATTTTGTGTCTACCTTCAGTGTAAACTAGCACCTGCAGTTCCTTCCGACACAACACAACCTTTGATACGGTCAGAAAATGCCGTCAACCTCATCAGCTTTCAGGCGGTGACTATACAACGCCACCTAGTGTCTCTAGAGGCAAAATGTAGAAACAAGGAATTCCAGAGATGCTGCCTGACCTGCTGAGTTACTCTAGCACTTTGGGTCCTTTTGTCTATTGACCAGCATCTTCATTGTAAGAGTCAGAAGAGGGGTGTCAACTTGAAACGTCACCCGTCCATGTTCTCCCGGGATGCTGCCTGACTGATCTGCTGAGTTATTCCAGCACTGGGAGGCAGGGTGGCGCAGCGGTATAGTTGCTGCCTCACAGCGCCCGAGACCCCGATTTGAAACGGGCTACGGATGCTATGGTGGGTGTGGGTGTGAATGTGGGCGTTGGCGTGGGGTGTGTGTTGGTGCACAGGCATCACTGGTCGGCGCAGACTTGGTGGGTCAAAGGGCCTATTTCCGTGCTTTATCTCTCAACAAAATTTGTTGTGTCCTTTTGTCTACAGTAGTACATAATCAACCAAATCCTTTTCTGACCGACTGGATGGCAAGATCGTGAAAGGTTCTATATAAAGGCAATTTTTTTCTACTTTTCCCTAATGTATAGAATTTTTGTTCATCTGGAAGATCAAATATTAAACCCAACAAATGATGAAACAAGCCTTTGTAACATAATGCTATTTCATAACATAATGATGTTGAGCCTTTCTAACATAATTCGACTAAAATCTATAATCGGCCGTGTCTCACTGTGGACTATCCAGCTCCAGGGATCAATGAATTACCTTCGATTTTTCCTCATCTTCAAACATAGCATTCTTTGGACGCGGAGGGGGTGAAGGGAGAAGCTCTTCTTTAGGCAACACGGGATCCTGCTTTAGAATTCCTGTGGAATAATGGAGAAAACAAAATTATTTATTTTTTTTTTTTTAAATCACACCCTTTGTTGATGGCAATGCAAAGACACTTCATGCAGTTTAGCACGAGTACTTGTTCAATGAAGATTGCAGGATTATGAGCAAAAGAGCAAACCAGAGGGCACTCACTCATGTGTTTAAGAAGGAACTGCAGATGCTGGAGAATCGAAGGTACACAAAAAAACTGGAGAAACTCAGCGGGTGCAGCAGCATCTATGGAGCGAAGGAAATAGGCAACGTTTCGGGCCGAAACGTTGCCTATTTCCTTCGCTCCATAGATGCTGCTGCACCCGCTGAGTTTCTCCAGCTTTTTTGTGTACCTTCGGGCACTCACTCATGATTGCTGGAAATGTCAGCAGGATTCTTTTTTATCTCTCGTCGGCAGTAATTTACATTTTAAAAGACTTCAAGTGCTGGTGTAACTCAGAGGGTCAGGCAGTGTTTCAGGAGAACGCGGCTAGGTTTAGAATGGAGATGAGGAGGAATTTATCTAACCAGAGTGGTGAATCTGTGGAAGGTACACAAAAATGCTGGAGAAACTCAGCGGGTGCAGCAGCATCTATAGAGTGAAGGAAATAGGTAACGTTTCAGGACGAAACCCTTCTTCAGATTTCCCTATTTCCCTCGCTCCATAGATACTGCTGTACCCGCTGAGTTTCTCCAGCATTTTTGTGTACCTTCGATTTTCCAGCATCTGCAGTTCCTTCTTGAACACTTGGTGAATCTGTGGAGTTCATTGTCATAGACAGCTATGGAGGCCAAGATATAAGTGGGGTATGATAGGTTCTTGATTAGTAAGCGCATCAAACATCAGGAGGGGAGGGGTGGGTGAAGGCAGGAGAACCGTATTGAGAGGTAGAAATAAGATAAGCCACGATCGAATAGCAGAGCAGACTCGATGGGCAAAATGTCCTAATTCTGCTCCAATGTCTTGTGATCTAAACCAACCTTGCTTTTTCAGCATGTGATAAGCTTCTGTGATCTTCAGTTCATCTGGTAAACCCACTGTCCAACTGAACATCAATTCTAGGACTTTATTTTTCACCTTCTCGGGAGCTCGTGTTCCAAGATACTGATGAGAAACAAAGCACAAACGATTACACCAACTGATAATGCTTGAAGTGGATTTCCTAATAAAACAACTTTAAAAAAAAAATTGTTTAAAGCTTTCGCAGATTGTAATTGAAAGAATTTACCTCACGAGGCAACACATTTAGAAACATAGAAACATAGAAACTAGTTGCAGGAGTAGAGGCCATTCGGCCCTTCGAGCCTGCACCGCCATTCAATATGATCATGGCTGATCATCCAACTCAGTATCCCGTACCTGCCTTCTCTCCACACCCCCTGATCCCCTTAGCCACAAGGGCCACATCTAACTCCCTCTTAAATATAGCCAATGAACTGGCCTCAACTACCCTCTGTGGCAGAGAGTTCCAGAGATTCACCACTCTCTGTGTGAAAAAAGTTCTTCTCATCTCGGTTTTAAAGGATTTGCCCCTTATCCTTAAGCTGTGACCCCTTGTCCTGGACTTCCCTAACATCGGGAACAATCTTCCTGCATCTAGCCTGTCCAACCCCTTAAGAATTTGATTTATTTGATTTGTTTTTCTGATGTTCTAGTCACATTGTTAACTATATGCCTGAGATTGACAGAAAAGGATGGTGTAACACAGCGGGTCAGACAGCATCTCTGGAGAATAGGAATAGGTGATGTTTCGGGTCGAGACCCTTCTTCAGCCTCGACCCCAAACGTCACCTATTCCTTTTCTTCAGAGATGGTGTCTGACCCGCTGAGTTACTCCAGCTTTTTCAGTCTCCATTGTGTGAGGCCCACCGCAAATTGGAGGACAGCACCTCATAGAAACATAGAAAATAGGTGCAGGAGGAGGCCGTTCGGCCCTTCGAGCCAGCACCGCCATTCATTACAATCATGGCTGATCGTCCCCAATCAATAACCCGTGCCTGCCTTCTCCCCATATCCCTTGATTCCACTAGCCCCTAGAGTTCTAGCTAACTCTCTCTTAAATCCATCCAGTGATTTGGCCTCCACTGCCCTCTGTGGCAGGGAATTCCACAAATTCACAACTCTCTGAGTGAAGACGTTTTTTCTCACCTCAGTCCTAAATGACCTCTCCTTTATTCTAAGACTGTGTCCCCTGACTCGCCCAACATTGGGAACATTTTTCCTGCATCTAGCTGGTCCAGTCCTTTTATTTTATTTTGCTTGGGTAGTTTACACCCCAGCGGTTTGAACATTAACTTCTCTAACTTCGGACAGCCCTTGCTTTCCCTCTCTCTCCATCCCCTCCCCAGTTCTCCCAACTAGTCTTACTGTCTCCATCTACATTCTCCCTTTTAAAGAAGGTTTGGTGCACAAGATGGCTGATGTACCACAGATTACCATACCCAAAAACACTGATTACCAGCCCCGTTCCTGAAGATTATTCCATCTTAAAAACCTGCCAATCAAGACCCAAGAATCAGATCAAATATAGGCTGCTCATTCTTGAAGCATCCTTCAGATGTTATCAGGGTACAAAGGGTCAGAATCCCATCATCACACTTACTTTGGGCGACACCACTTTGATTAGTTCATTCAAAAATCTGAACTTTCCAACTTCATTGTGAAATCTTTTGCCACAGTTTTTCATACACGTCTCCAAGACCTACATTGAAAAAGGATAAATGTCAATAAACTAAAGAACGGATAACGTCATTAACACTGGATGAAATTACAAAACACTTTTGTATATATTTTCTAATCTCTTTAGCATTTTACAGAAAAGTACAGGGTAGATTGTTGTTGCTCTTCCCTGAATGACAACATCAGGGGGCTTTCTAAACTTGGATGGGTTGTTAACTGTTAGACACAAAGTGCTGGAGTAAAACTCAGCGGGACAGGCAGCCGCATCTCTGGAGAGAAGGAATGGGTGACGTTTCGGGTTGAGACATTTCCTCAGACTGACTGTTTTGTGTCAGAACTGCCGTCATCCTGAAAATGCTGCAAATGATTTAATTGGAGTTTGTCTGAAGCTGAGGAAAATAAACACACAAATTCTGTGACATACAGCCCCGTGAACCTCTGCCAGGATCATGCTTTCATCAGCATCAGCTTTGTACCTCACGCTGCCTCGGCAAGGCCAGCAGCATAATCAAGGACCAGTCGCACCCCGGCCACTCCCTCTTCTCCCCTCTCCCTATCGGTCAAGAGGTACAGAAGTGTGAAAACGCACACCTCCAGATTCGGGGACAGTTTCTTCCCAGCTGTTATCAGGCAACTGAACCATCCTACCACAACTAGAGAGCAGTGCTGAACTATCTACCTCTTTGGTGAGACTCGGGCTATCCTTGATCGGACTTTGCTGGCTTTACCTTGCACTAAACGTTATTCCCTTATCATGTATCTGTACACTGTAAATGGCTCGATTGTAATCATGTATTGTCTTTCCAATCGTGTATTGACTGGTTAACACGCAACAAAAGCTTTTCACTGTACCTCGGTACAAGTGACAATAAGCTGAAGTGAACTGATCTCCTCCTGCGTACATATTCTTGTTGAATGATGTTGAGAGTGATGCTGCCAGGTCGTACACAGCTCCTGTTTAGCAATATGAACCTTAAGCAAGAGCCACTGGGTGTTAACCAGCAATGATAAACTAGATTAGTTACACAGGACATAAGGAAATGCAGATGCTGGTTTACCAAAAGGCAATGAGTGCTGGAGTAATTCAGCGGTCAGGAAAAATATCACCCAGCAGTCTAATACTTGATGATAAGATGTAGTTTACCAATATTCTCAACCCGAAACGACACCTACCCCTTGTTCTCCCGACCCACTGAGCTATTCCAGCACTCGGTGTCTTCATTTGTAAACCAGCACCTGCAGTTCCTTGTTGCTATACTGAGGCTACGGTGGCCCAGCACTGGAATGACGATCATCTTGACAAGCATTTAATGCTCGGGACATTTTGGACAAAGAGATTACAGATCTTACCGTCAAGGCTTGAACAGCTTCCCATTCTTGTGGGGACTGGATCTTATGTGCCAGAAATCTTGTAGCAAGCTGGGGTCTAGAGCATGAGTGGAGGGAAGAAAGAAATGAATTACTGGGATAGGTATAAATCACCAAAAGTAAAGCAGAACATTAAATACTGAAGTTTACATTGCTAGAAAAATTGTTATCATTTAAGAATAATCCTACATATATTAAAATAGCTTAATAAGGAACAGGCAGGAAAACATTGCACAACCCAAAGCTTAACTCAAGAACAGCAAATAGTTCTAAACGTATTAGTGTAGAAATAATTTTCTTCAAAGGGTATTATTTAGCCAGCCAGAGTTATGGATGTAACCCAGACCATCCCGCAAACTAACTCTCTCTACAGTTCAGGCTGTCGTGGCAAGGCCACCAGCATAATCAAAGACCAGTCTCACCCTGGTCTCCACTCAGGCAAGAAGTATGGAAGTTTGAAAACTTACCTCCAGATATTTAAAAAATATAAAATAAAATAAAAAAAATAATGGTGCCTACCCTTCCAATTCCTTGTTCAGCTGGTCACAGAATGCTGTAATCGAGTCCCAGTCCAGTTCTCGGTTTAAGGGATTTGTAGCTTTATCTGCAATGAATGCAAAAAAAAAAAAAATTTAAACATGAGACACAACCCAAGAGAGACATGCCAACCATAGTTCTAAAAACAGAACGGGTAAATTTACCAATTTGCAAAATTATCATTCAATGTTTCACTATTACAGAATGCCGTAACACAGGAGGATGAAGAAGGGTCTCGACCCGAAACGTCACCCATTCCTTCTCTCCAGAGATGCTGCCTGTCCAGCTGAGTCAGTCCAGCACATTGTCTCTTTTTCTGTAAACCTGCAACTGCAGTTAATTGCACTATTTGTATTAATCCTCCCACATTCACCATCTAGAAGAGCACGTAAAGCGAACTGGGCAAGGATGAGATGGCTGCGTTAGATAAATAAGAGCCAGCATGGAGGTGAAAAGGGAGAAAAAGAAAACACACAAAGGTGGACAAAAATGCTGGAGAAACTCAGCGGGCCAGGCAGCATCTATGGAGCGAAGGAATAGGTGACGTTTCGGGTCGAGACCCTTCTTCAGCAGGTGCTGCCTCACCCGCTGAGTTTCTCCAGCATTTTTGTCTACCTTCGATTTTTCCAGCATCTACAGTTCTTTCTTAAACAAAAGAAAACACACCACCATTCATTGCAAATTAAAATTTCCTTAAATTAACACACTCCCACTCCCAACACAAAAACACCAGCCTTTCTGACATAACACATTTAATTCCAAATATATATTAGACATCCACTTGATGGAGAAAAAATAACTATAGCAACCTGACTCATGGAAATGCTGCAAAGTCTGACAATACTCAATGTAAATATACTCTCATGATGCGGAAAAGCCATGAGTCATTGCAAGCAAATGTCAACATTTAAAAGCTATTTGGACAGGTACATGGATAGGGAATTTATAGGGATATGGGCCAAGATAGGATGGGCTTAGATTCTCAGCATAGATGAGTTGGGCCGAAAGGCCTGTTTCCTTGCTGTATGTCTATGTTGTAAAATAGATGTGCTACACTTAGGCTAGGGAGAGTATTACATTACAAACATGATTGTTCAGCCGTCATTTCTAAAATGAAGGAATTATATTTCATATCTTAGTATGGTCAATTCTCTCTTCCACTTGAAATATCATAGGTCCATATCACTGCCAGCACTTAATATAACCTTCCAAACCTCTCAGAGTAACATTCCTACATTATCAGAGTGACAACATATCATAACTATTTCAATAGTTGCAAAGCATTTTGAGAAATCCTGAGATCATGGATGTTATTAATAAATCCAAGGGTTTTTCTTTGTTCTGTGAAGGTGCTGGATTAAATACTCTATGAAACTCTAACTGTCTGCATGGATGGACACAAATGTAGTTTAGTTTAGAGATACAACGTGGAAACAGGCCCTTCGGCACACCAAGTCCATGCCAACCAGCGATCCCCGCACACAAGCACTAACCTAGGGACAATTTACACTCGTACCAAGTCAATGAACCTACAAACCTGCACGTCTTTGGAGTGTGGGAGGAAATCGAAAATCTCGGAGAAAACTCACGCAGGTCACGGACAGAATGTACAAACTCCGTGCAGACAGCACCCGTAGTCGGGATCGAACCCGTGACCGTGCGGGTTTTCTCCGAGATCAGTTCCCACGCGGGCTCGGTGGGCTGAAGGGCCTGTTTCTGCGCTGTATCTCTAAAACTCCAGTGAAGAGTCGGCAGTGGGGACTTTCCAGGAGTTCCTGCCACCATCAATTGATAAGCTGAACCTATGATGGGCGTTTGCTGGCACTGGGCCTGTACTCGCTGGAGTTTAGAAAAATGAGGGGGGGAACTCATTGAAACATACAGAACAGTGAAAGGCTTGGATAGAGTGGATGTTTCCACTAGTGGGAAGAGTCTGGGACTGGAGGTCAAAAGAAAGTCAACCTTTCTCGCTGCTACGGGGAAACAAGAGGAACTGGTTTTGCTTCTTCAGAGACTGGCAGACATTTTTTTACCTTTACACCAGTATGCTGAGCTGTCATTTAAGCATGTGGGTGTAATCAGCTGTGTGGGGATTTCAAAGAGATTTCCATGCCAATGAGTAGAACACTATTCAGGTTTCTATTTTCAAGACATCACAGAGTTTCTAGCTAACTGGCATGCATTATTTCACCACAATGATCATGAATTGTCAAATTAATTTTGATGGCAGCCCTAATATTTACAAAACTGCCAAGAGAGAACACAGGCGTTTCAAATGCAGAGCTGTTTGATTGATTCAAAGATACAGAATGGAAACGGGTCCTTCAGCCCAAGCCGACCATTGATCACCCGTTAACACTAGTTCTGTGTTATTCCACTACCCTACCCTCGGGCCAATTAAACAATAAACCCGCACATCTGAGGAGAGAGATTGGTGAAACTGGAGGAAATCCTTGCAGTCACATGGAGAATGTGCAAACACTTTGTCAATTTGCATCAGATATGTGTCCCTAATATACAATGCAGAATAAAATATTAACAAAATATCGTCTCCAGAAATGCTGCCTGACTCGCTGAGTTACTCCAGCACTTTGTGTCTATCTTAGGTAACGTTTACAGATGGGAACCTTCTTGCATTATGTTCACTCAGCTTGCAGAGTTATTGTCTGATTACCTTGTAGAATTGAGAAGTTATTGTGTTCAGCTTATTTTAGTTTAGAGGTACAGCGCGGAAACAAGCCCACCGAGTCCGCACCTCACATTAACACGACCCTACACACACTGGGGACAATTTTTACATTTACACCAAGCCAATTAACTTACAAGCCTGCACGTCTTTCGAGTGTGGGAGGAAACCGAAGATCCCGGAGGAAACCCACGCAGGGGAAGAAGGGTTTCGGCCCGAAACGTTGCCCATTTCCTTCGCTCCATAGATGCTGCTGCACCAGCTGAGTTTCTCCAGCTTTTTTGTGTACCTTCAGGTCACGGGGTGATTGTACAAACTCCGTACAGACAGCACCCGTGGTCAGAATCAAACCCAGGTCCCTGGTTCTGCAAGGCAGTAGCTCTACCACTGCGCCACTGGGCTGCCCAAACATTTGTCTGCTGTGCTAACACTTACTGTACAAGAAATATTGTATATTTATTTATTGTATTGTTGCATTAATGTGCCTTTTAAGCTGCAGCAAGTAAGAATATCACTGATCCATTCCTGGTGCATCTCGCAATTAAACACTCTTGACTCTATCGAACACGAGGAGAAAATGCAGCTGCTGCAGACATCAAGTGGAAACATAATCCCTTACCTCTACAGCCTGCCCTGATGTGCATTTTAATAAAAGATCTATACAATATTTGAACAGTACTTTTCCAAGCCCCGGACCACACAGAAGAAGGAGCGAACAAGCTTTCTAAGGGAGACAAAAATGCTGGAGAAACTCAGCAGGTGAGTTGTCTCTGTACTGTACACTGACAATGACAATTAAAATTGAATCTGAATCTGAGGCAGCATCTATGGAGCGAAGGAAATAGGCAACGTTTCGGGTCTTGACCCGAAACGTTGCCTATTTCCTTCGCTCCATAGATGCTGCCTCACCCGCTGAGTTTCTCCAGCAATTTTGTCCACTTTCGATTTTCCAGCATCTGCAGTTCCTTCTTAAGCAGGTTTTCTAAGGGAACTACTTTTTTTTTTTTTTTAATTGCCACTGATAACACTAGAATGGCAAATGTTGCATATTTACTCCAAATCTATTGCACACATCACTTTTGAAACATTTGAGAGACACAAGGAATTGCTGATGCTGAAACTTTGAGGAGAACACAAAATGCTAGAATAACTCAGCAGGTCAGGCAGCAGCTGTGGAGACAATAGACAATAGCTGCAGGAGTAGGCCATTTGGCCCTTCGAGCCAGCACCGCCACTCAATGTGATGCGACGTTTCGGGTTGGGGACCCTTGATGCATAACTTGAAAAATGTTGAAAGCTTTGAAGAATGCAGAAGCTTTATGGATATAAATAATTAAGCAAACACAAAGTGCTGTAATTACTTGGCGGGTTAGGCAGCATCTGTGGAGGGAATGGACGGGTGATATTTTGGGTCAGGATCCTTCAGACATTGTAGTGGGGAGGGGGGGGGGGGGGGGGGTATTGGCTGGCAATCTGCAGATCCTAGTGTCTCATTCTTAAGACGGCCCCATAGCAGAAGCATCCACGTGGCGGGGCTGGAAACTGGAAGTATCCTGAGCTAATTCTGCTATCACCATCATCTATTGCGACAAGTGATGGCTTCCACTGATTGTCGCCGGAAGCTTGCGTCCGTTTCAGGACGGACGATGACATCGAGGCCAACATTTGAAACAAGATGGACACGAAAAAAGAAGATTCTTAAGATGGAGTTACACTCCGAGAAATCTTTCATATATTCACTGTAATAAATAAGGTTCTTCATTCTTTTTCCATCTCAAAACATCAAGGAGGTGAGCTTTAGTTACCACAGCTGATCTGTAGACACGCCACAGGGATATAATCGACAGTTTAGGCCAACAATTCAGAAAAGTGACAATAAGAGCACAATAAATCTGCCTTAGGAAAAAGTTGCATTCTTGGGTAGATCATCCATAACACACAAGTGGGAGAAATCGTTGAGCAAATGACAATGCTGCACTAACATCATGGGAAAAGTGCTTCGTGGACAAGTCACAGGGAAGCAACTCCAGACATTTCTTGGTCAACACCTGAACGATGACAGTGTGTTTTCCCACTGGGAATTGTTAACCGAGTTCTCCTGCCACAGAAGCTGCTCAACTGACTGAGTTCTTCCGTCATTTGTTTTTCCAACAGAAAGCGTACGTACATCTAAATCTCTACTGCCTGCTCCTGAACTCATCAAGTCCCAGTCACCCATTAACCTGTGCCCACTGTTCTAAACTGACCACCAGATGACCATGGCCTCCAATTTTAAAAATCACTGTTCCATAGCTGCCACAGTTGCAGCGCTCCCTAGCTCCAACTTATTCCAGGCCGATATTGCTGAATGCCTTCACTCCATGAAAGATATATCCTCAGCTGATTCAGTCTTATACCACGGTGGCGCAGCGGTAGAGTTGCTGCCTTACAGCACTTGCAGCGCCAGAGACCCGGGTTCGATCCCGACTACGGGTGCTGTCTGTACGGAGTTTGTACGTTCTCCCCGTGACCTACATGGGTTTTCTCCGAGATCTTTGGTTTCCTCCCACACTTCAAAGTACAGGTTTGTTAATTGGCTTGGTACAAGTGTAAATTGTCCCTGTGTGTGTGTAGGATAGTATTAGTGTGTGGGGATTGCTGGTCGGGGCGGACACAGTGGGCCGAGGTGCCTGTTTAGGCTCTGTATCTCTAAATTAAACCTCTTATATACAGAAACAAGAACTGCAGGTGCTGGTTTACCAAGGAAAGACCTCAATATCTAACAAACTTTCCAAAGTACCACAGCCCTTGATATACTACACGGATTTTGTCATGTGCAATGTGAAATGTAATGTGTCTAGGTACATTCCAGTTGGAGAGAGACACAAAATGCTGGAGTAACTGGAGCAGGACAGGCAGAGAGAAGGAATGGGTGACATTTGTACTAATGTCTGAAGAAGGGTCTTGACCCGAAACGTCACCTATTCCTTTGGTCCATAGATGCTGCCTCACCCGCTGAGTTTCTCCAACATTTTTGTCTACCTTCAGTGCGTAATATATACTTACCCACAAGTACACACACACATATATATATACACACATATATATGTGTGTGTGTATACATATGTGTATTTGTATGTATATTTGTGTGTATATATATATGTGTGTATTTGTGTGTATATATATATGTGTGTATTTGTGTGTATATATATATGTGTGTATATATATATATGCGTGTATATATATATGTGTGTATTTGTGTGTGTATATATATATATATATGTGTGTATATATATATATATATATATATATATATGTGTGTATTTGTGTGTATATATATATGTGTGTATTTGTGTGTATATATATATATATGTGTGTATTTGTGTGTATATATATATATATGTGTGTATTTGTGTGTGTATATATATGTGTGTATTTGTGTGTGTATATATACACATATATGTGTGTGTGTGTGTGTGTGTGTTTATATATACATCTGTGTGTGTGTGTGTGAGTGCGTGTGTACACACTGGCCAGTTTTATACAATAGACAATAGGTGCAGGAGTAGGCCATTCGGCCCTTCGAGCCAGCACGGCCATTCAATGTGATCATGGCTGATCATCCACAATCAGTACCCCGTTCCTGCCTTCTCCCCATATCCCCTGACTCCACTATCCCCTAGAGCTCTATCTATCTAACCCCCTTGTTCCCCACACTGAGCCAGTGCTGCCCGTGTGTCAGTCAGGGCGGGGTTGTTGTGTGAGGGGCCCCGGGCCCTGCTACAGGCTGCGGCCGCTTCTGGAACATTCCCGGGCCCACCCGGCGCCGGGAGACACAGATAGGCCGCGGGCGGCGTGTGGGGCCTTGACTGGGCCGTCAGGTCAATGCCGCTCCCGCTCCCTCACTCCCCGCGGCGCTCCCTCCCTCACTCCCCGCGGCGCTCCCTCCCTCACTCCCTCCTCCACTCACTCAGCCGCGCCTCCAGACTCTCTTCCTCCTCCCGCGGCGCCGCCATCTTGTTTCCCAGCCACCTCCAGGAGCGCCTTAAAGCGGTAACGACCCGGCTCCCTCCTTAAAGCGGGAATGGCCCGGCTCCTTAAAGCGGGAATGGCCCGGGTCCTTCAAGCGGGAATGGCCCGGGTCCTTCAAGCGGGAATGGCCCGGGTCCTTAAAGCGGGAATGGCCCGGGTCCTTCAAGCGGGAATGGCCCGGGTCCTTAAAGCGGGAATGGCCCGGGTCCTTAAAGCGGGAATGGCCCGGGTCCTTAAAGCGGGAATGGCCCGGGTCCTTAAAGCGGGAATGGCCCGGCTCCTTAAAGCGGGAATGGTCCGGCTCCTTAAAGCGGGAATGGCCCGGCTCCTTAAAGCGGGAATTTATTTATTTAGCGAATGCTAGATTGATCTTTAGTCCTTTAGCCAAGCAGTTGCCTCTTGATCTGCTGTATGAAGGGTGACAAGTCCTCCTTTGAGTCTTTGTTGAGGGCATGCTTCAATGATGTGTTGCATTGTTTGCTGGGAATTACAGCGAACACAATTACACAACATCTTAATTGGACTAATTCACATTAACAGGTTTATCACCCTCTAGTCCTGGCAACATCCTCGTAAAAGTGCTCTGAAGTAAGCAAGAATTCCATTCTCCTATCTGGGGCACATGACAATAAAACTCCCTCGACTCTCGACTTGAACACTTGAATAAATGTTATTAGTATTTTTTTTTTTAATTAGTTAGTTTGCAAGGACTGTTCGTGTGGAAGGTTTGCCTTTGTAGGCTCAGTATCAAGGTGATCCGTTCACCTCTCTCGAGTGCTGTCACGGACTGATACTGACATGGACAGAAATGCCGAACAGACATTCCACTCAAGCACGCGGGCACCTCCCGTTCTCACCCACACACACACACACACACACACGATGAACTTTGACCAGAGTAGCGACAGGCAATAACTGGTACAGGATCTGCTTCATTAATCTATCACTTCCGTAAAGTTCGGCATTGAACGCCGAGATAACCTTTTAAAAAATGTCAAAATAGACTTTATTCGAAAAATAAATGTATACAATACATGATCCTTACAAAACTCCATCCGACATTCTCGGAGGCTATACATACATTCAATACAGTTTCCCCAAATCACAATTTGTTTCCCCCACAGCCTTGCCACGCATGTGGGCCACTGGCGTGGAATCGCTTCCCTTATCTTGAGGGGCGTCTCCACCACACCCTTCCCCCCCCCCCCTCATGTCCAGCAGCGGAAGGACCCTCGAATGTGGTCCTCCCCCCACCTACCCCCCACCGAGCCTTGGCGTTGGTTGCACCAGGCTTCAGTGCGTCCCTCAGCACGTACTCCTGCAGTCTGCAGCGCGCCAGTCTGCAACATTCCCCGACGGACATCTCGCTCCGCTGGGTGGTCAACAACGCTCGGGCAGACTGAAGAGCGTCTTTCGCCGAGTTGATGACCTCTCAGCAACACTCGATGTCAGTCTCTGAATGCGTCCCTGGGAACAGTCCGTCGAGAGCATCCTTACCAACTGCATCACAGTATGGTATGGCAACTGCTCTGTCTCCGACCGGAAGGCATTGCAGAGGGTGGTGAAAATTGCCCAACGCATCACCGGTTCCACGCTCCCCTCCATTGAGTCTGTCCAAAGCAAGCGTTGTCTGCGGAGGGCGCTCAGCATCGCCAAGGACTGCTCTCACCCCAACCATGGACTGTTTACCCTCCTACCATCCGGGAGGCGCTACAGGTCTCTCCGTTGCCGAACCAGCAGGTCGAGGAACAGCTTCTTTCCAGCGGCTGTCACTCTACTAAACAACGTACCTCGGTGACTGCCAATCACCACCCCCCCCCACCCCCCCACACTTATTATTATTTATTCAAATCATGTGCTATGTCGCTCTTCAAGGGAGATGCTAAATGCATTTCGTTGTCTCTGTACTGTACACTGACAATGACAATTAAATTGAATCTGAATCTGAAATCACAGAGTCCTCTGTGACGGAGCTGTTTGGAATAACGATGGGATTTATCCAATTATCAGTGGGTTTGAAGTCAAACAAGGACTAGCGATAGAAGACAGTCACGGTGTCATGCTTGTGACCCTGGCTGGGTGCAGGTTAGATAAGAGTGGGTCAGAGCGGGCAGCATGGTGGTGCAGAGGGTAGAGTTGCTGCCTCACAGCGCCAGAGACCCGAGTTGGATCCTCACTACAGGTGCCGTCTGTACGGAGTTTGTACATTCTCTCTGGGACCACGTGGGTTTTCTCCGGGTGCTCCGGTTTCCTCCCACACTCCAAAGACGTGCAGGTTTGTAGGTTTGAAGAAGGGTTTCGGCCCGAAACGTTGCCTAGTTCCTTCGCTCCATAGATGCTGCTGCACCCGCTGAGTTTCTCCAGCATTTCTCCAGCATTTCTGTGTACCTTCAGGTTTGTAGGCTAATTGGCTTCAGTAAAATTGTGAATTGTCCCTGGTGTGTGTAGGGTAGTGCGTGTGCAGGGATCGCTGGTCTAAGGGCAAAGGGTCTGTTTCCACGCTGTTTCTTTAACCTCTAAAGTGAAGATAGTTGTAAACTGGACATCCCACCAGCCCCACCTTCTCCCCAGCGCTGTTCAGTTTAGTTTAGAGATACAGCGTGAAAACAGTCCTCAGTCCACTGAGTCTGCACCGACCAGCGACCACTCATGCACTAGTTCCATCCTACATACACTAGAGACCATTTACAGAAGCTAATGTACCAATAAACCTGTATGTGTATCGAGGTGCAGTGAAAAGCTTTTTATTGTTGCATGCTATCCAGTCACTTAAAACATGATTCCAATCAAGTTGTACAAACGAAACTATAGTGGAGACACAGAGAACTGCAGATGCTAGTTTATACCAAAGATAGTTACAAAGTTTCGTTTAGTTCAGAGATACAGTGTGGAAACAGGCCCTTCGGCTATGGCCTGCTATCCCCGAAATATAAGGTGCAACACACAGCTCACACCCTCGAGTCCTGGCAACATCCTCGTAAATCTTCTCTGAACCCTTTCAAGCTTGACATACAAAGTGCTGGAGCAACTCAGGCGGGTCAGGCAGCATCTGTGGATGGGAGGATTAGGTGACATTTTGGGTTGAAACCCTTCCTGCTTCACACAGGGAATGGAGAGATATGGATCAACTGTAGACAGGGATTAGTTTGGGGGTGGAAGATTGCAACCTTCTCGTGGTCCACCCTGTTTTGACTAATGCAATCAACTAGACGTACACAAACAGAAGATCAAATAGAACAAGTTGTCCCACAACTTTAAGCTGTGCCATGCCACACGAAGAAGGGATTAGTTTAGATAGACACAAAGTGCTGGAGTAACTCAGGCGGGACAGGCAGTATCTATGGAGAGAAGGAATGGGTGGGTCGAGACCCTTCTTCAGACACCCACACCAGATTATCCAGCATCTGCAGTTCCTTCTCGAACACGAATCAGGACATTATCACCAAATATCCTAGAGCTTGCTATCTTTGGTCTTTGATTATCACCAATTAATTGGAGGCGGATGGACGTTGGAATCAGCTGGGTCACTGGTCAATGATTAACACTGGGGCTGGGTGTCTGGTTATCTGGTATTTATACGCTGCTGGCCTTGGAGAAGTACAATTTCCGTTACAGCAATCAACGCAGCAGTAGCAGCGGAACAGCGGACGATGGCGGTGAGCTGATGGGGACGGGAGGTGGGGCCCACTCACTGTGTTGTTGTAGGACAGTCTCCCTGGGGTGGACAGAGGGGTGAGAGTGAGAGGGTGCTCTAGCGGTGGGCAGTGAGGGGCTCCCTGTACTCAGTATGGTGTGTGTGTGTGTGTGTGGCTTGTCGTTGCTCACTGGAGCAGAGCCAATGCTGGAGCGTGTGGTGTAGCGAGTGGGGGGCCGGCCCGGCTAGATGTGGTCTCTCGTACACAGACACGGAGGGAGACACAAACACGGACAGAGAGAGAGAGACACAGAGAGGGACACAGACACAGAGAGGGACACAGACACAGAGAGGGACACAGACACAGAGAGAGGATAGACATACAGACACAGAGAGAGATAGACAGACAGACAGAGAGATAGACATACAGACAGAGAGAGATAGACATACAGACACAGAGAGAGATAGACATACAGACAGAGAGAGAGAGAGAGATACAGACACAGAGAGCGAGAGACACAGACATACAGACACAGAGAGAGGTACAGACAGACAGAGAGAGAAATAGACATACAGAGAGAGAGATAGACATACAGACAGACAGAGATAGACATACAGACAGAGAAAGAGAGATAGACACAGAGAGAGATAGACATACAGACACACAAACACACACAGAGAGAGATACAGACACAGAGAGAGACACAGATACAGAGAGAGAGACACAAACACAGACAGACGGAGAGAGAGAGAGAGAGAGAGAGAGAGAGAGACATATATTTATTTAAACCGAAGATGGACACAACATGCTGGAGTAACTCAACGGGACAGGCAGCATCTCTGAAGTGAAGGAATGTTGTATGATGTATATTAATTAAAATGTGTGTTAGGGGTAATGGGGTTGAGAGGGATAGATCAGCCATGATTGAATGGCAGAGTAGACTTGATGGGCCGAATGGCCGAATTCTGCTCCTATAACTTGTTTCTGTCCATGAATGTGTGTGTGTATATATGTATATAGTGAGTGTATACTGTATCTGGGTAAATATATATTTACTCTGATATACACATGCATGCACACATGTACTTGCAAGGCAGGCACACTCGCATGCATGAACATAAATGCACACAGTGCAAGTGTACATACATGTATACAAATGCACACAAAATGAAACGTGTGTAATGTACGCACTGGTCACACACAAACATGTATACATGCACGCTCCCACACGCATTATATTGCCCACACTCTCTTCCTTTGCCCCACTCATCACCTCCTTCCACCTTGATGTCTTCCCTGCCCTAGTTCACCTCTCTCTCTGTCCCCACCCTCTGTCTCTCGAGGTGGCTTTAGCAAGGAGGCCGCGGTCGACTTTACGTCGAGCCTAACCAGCGAAGACGCACATTATCAGCTCTGACCTTCCTTCCATCGAGGGGATTTATCGCAGTCGCTGCCTCAAAAAGGCTGGCAGTATCATCAAAGACCCACACCATCCTGGCCACACACTCATCTCCCTGCTACCTTCAGATAGAAGGTACAGGAGCCTGAAGACTGCAATGACCAGGTTCAGGAATAGCTACTTCCCCACAGCCATCAGGCTATTAAACCTGGCTCGGACAAAACTCTGAACATTAATAGCCCATTATCTGTTATTTGCACTTTATCAGTTTATTTATTCATGTGTGTGTATATATTTATATTATGGTATATGGACACACTGATCTGTTTTGTAGTAAATGCCTACTATGTTCTGTGTGCTGAAGCAAAGCAAGAATCTCATTGTCCTATCTGGCACACATGACAATAAACTCACTTGAATCTTATAACATCAGATATCTAACAAACGTTTCATTTTTGGACGCACCCAAATTCCATTCATCTTACGAAACCTTTCCCCTCTGGCTGCCATGTCACGCGAGGACCTTTGACTCTTCATCCGAGCAGGTCAATAAATTAATGTGTAGCTACTGTACCTTCCCCGAACTGAGCTGGGAGTGTTTACATTGGCTGCTGTACCAATAGGGCCTTGCACTAAATGCTGCCACACAAGGCAGTGGAGGCCAATTCACTGGATGTTTTCAAGAGAGTTAGATATGGCTCTTATGGCTAACAGAATCGGGGGATATGGGGAGAAAGCAGGAACGGGGTACTGATTGTCGATAATTAGCCATGATCATATAGAATGGCAATGCAGGCTCGAAGGGCCGAATGGCCTACTACTGCGCCTATTCTTTAAACATGACTACTTTCATTTACATGACATTGCTGTGTCCCAAACATTATGGTGCCCTGAAATAGGGGGTATTTGTATAAACACTGCTGCAATTTCTACATGGTGAAACCAAAATGTGTAAAAATGGCCTTTATTAAAATCTGACAACGTGAACTTTAACCACATGTGATTTTTTTCTATAACAAATCTCAAATTGTGGAGTACAGAGGAAATAAATAAATGATGTGTCTTTGTCCCAAACATTATGGAGGCCCCTGTAGGTTCAAGGTGAAGGGGTTTAATAGGAACTTGAGGGGTAACATTTTACACAGAGGGTGGTGGGTGTATGGAACGAGCTGCCAGAGGAGGTAGTTGAGGCTGGGACTATCCCGAAGTTTAAGAAACAGTTAGAGGTAGATGGATAGGACGGGTTTAGAGTGATGTGGACCAAACGCTGGCAGGTGGGGCTAGTGTAGCTGGGACATGTTGGCGGGTGTAGGCAAGTTGGGCTGAAGGGCCTGTTTCCACACTGCGACTAAGCTAAACACCTCCCCCTCTCTTCCCTCTCCACCTGAATACACTCCCATTGACCCTAACTATCCAGGTCCAACTTTGTTCTTCTTCCCCCACTGTCAGGTGGTCCCCACACGCCAGGTCCTCTGTTGTACCTGCCAAGTTTAATTTGCTTGTGCTCAATAATTCACTTGTGCAGCAAAGACACAAAGTGCTGGAGTAACTCAGCAGGTCGCACAGCATCCCTGGAGAACATGGGTAGGTGACGTTTTGTATCAGGACCTTTCTGTAGACTGAGGTTCTGAAGATGGATCCCATCGCCTATCCATGTTCTCCAGGGATGCTGGAGTTACTCCAGCATTTTGTCTCTTGGTAAACTGGCATCTGCAGTTCCTTGTGTGTGTCTCTGTCTGTGTGTGTGTGTCTCTGTCTGTGTGTGTGTGTCTCTGTCTGTGTGTGTGTGTCTCTGTCTGTGTGTGTGTGTGTCTCTGTCTGTGTGTCTGTCTGATCCAAACCATGTGTGGGTGTTAATGGCGTTTTGAGTCTCATGACCAAGTTTTCTTTTAAGTAAAAGAGATAGTTGTGAAATAATGTTTATGAAAGAACTGCAGATGCTGGAAAATCGAAGGTAGACAAAAATGCTGGAGAAACTCAGCGGGTGAGACAGCATCTATGGAGCGAAGGAAATAGGCGACGTTTCGGGTCGAGACCCTTCATACTCTTCTTGTGAAATAATGGTTTCATTCCAATATCAAAAACAGCTTGAAATCCACAACGTTGAAATGAAGGTGGGAGATACCTTGAAGATTAAAGGGAAGGTTTCAGATGAAGCTGACAGGTGAGATTAAAGGTTGTTTTGTTTAATTAAAATTTAATCAAAATTGAGGACAAAAAAATGTGAGATCTAAATTTTTTTTTTTCCACCTTCTCGTTTTTTGTCCTAACTTCCCTTTGTATGTTACACGTGTAAGTTTAGAGATATAGCGCGGAAATGGGCCCTTCGGTCCACTGAGTTCGGGCCAGCCAGCGATCATCCCGTACAGTAGTTCTATGTTATCCCACTTTGTCATCTACTTTCCCGGAGGGCCAGTTAACCTACAAACCCGCACGTCTTTGGAGTAAACCGGACCACCCGGAGAGAACCCGTGGGGAGAACGTGCAAACTCCGTACAGACAGCACCCGAGGTCGCTCTACCCGCTGCGCCTCCGTGCCGCGCTTGCATCTCACGCTGTTCTCCGCCCACAGGTTTACGGTGAATCTGGGCAGTGGCGCTGACCACATCGGCCTGCACTTCCAGCCCCGCTTCCACGACAGTGATGACGGAGCGGTCATCGTCTGCAACTCCAAGTGTGCAGGTTGCTGGGACAGTGAGCAGCGGGAACATGACTTCCCCTTCAACAAGGGAGACAAGTTCAAAGTGAGTGGGGCGGGGGGGAGGAGACTGGGGAGGGGGGAAGGAAACTGAGATGGGGGGGAAGGAGACTGAGGGGGGGGGAGGAGAGACGGGGGGAGGGAAGGAGACTGAGAGGGGGGGGGAAGGAGACTGAGAGGGGGGGGGGGAGAGGAGACCAGGGGGGAGGGGGAGATTTAAAAAAAAAAAAAAAAAAAGAATCTTAAAGATTAGATAAATTGCCCAAGTTCGTTAATCCTGAAATCTGCAGGTGTAAGGAACCCAGTCTTCAGAGGTGGCACGGTGGCGCAGCGGTAGAGTTGCTGCCTCACAGCGCCAGAGTCACGGGTTCGATCCCGACTACGGGTGCTGTCTGTACGGAGTTTGTACGCTCTCCCCGTGACCTGTGTGGGTTTTCTCCGGATGCTCCAGTTTCCTCCCACAGAGTAACTCAACGAGACAGGCAGCATCTCTGGAGAGAAGGAATGGCTTTGTGTCTACCATTGGGGTTTAAACCAGCATCTGCAGTTCTTTCTTACACAAGGAACTGCAGATAGATAGTTGGTTGCTAAACTATATCTTCGAAGGGGGGAAGTGAAAGAGGATGTTGCTAAACTGCCTTCGGGCCGGATAGATAGATGTTGATTTAAACTGAAGATAGGCACAAAATGCTGGCGTAACTCAGCGGGACGGGCAGCATCTCTGGAGAGAAGGAATGGGTGACGTTTCGGGTCGAGACCCTTCTTTCGACCTAAAACGTCACCCATTCCTTCTCTCCAGCAATCGCTAAACTAAATGAACCTAAGAAGGGTTTCGGCCCGAAACGTTGCCTATTTCCTTCGCTCCATAGATGCTGCTGCACCCGCTGAGTTTCTCCAGCTTTTTTGTGTAACCTAAATGAACCTATAAACCTGCACGTCTTTGGGATGTGGGACCCGAGAAACAAGGAGGAAATCCACGCAGTGACTAAGTGTCGCATCTTTATTTCAACAGATGAGCATTACGTTCAAGGGCGATGTCTTTGCGATTAAGCTCCCCAATGATTCCGTGATCGAGTTCCCCAACCGCTTGTCCCTGGAGATGGTCACTTTTGTCTCGGTGAATGGAGACTTCAAGTTGGTCTCGTTCGGCTGCAGATGAGAGGCTTTGAGATGAAGGGTCAAACGCAGGCGCTGGAGAGAAAATGACCCCGTCTGCTCATGGCAGATGCTACAATAGTTTAATTGGCTCTGGGATTCTAGATTTGAGTCCAGCCCTTCTGATGAGAATGCACGAAATTTAATTTGATCACTTGTGGTCAGAAAGATCTCCGATCTGTTGTAATCACTTTACTTGCCCAAGAATAAACAGTGTGGTGTAATGGTTCAATGGTGTTTTATTTACGACATGTGCGTGTACAAAAAGGGTGGTGGGTGTATGGAACGAGCTGCCGGAGGAGGTAGTTGAGGCTGGGACTATCCCAACGTTTTTAAGAAACACTTAGACAGGTACATTGATAGGACAGGTTTGGAGGGATATGGACCAAACGCGGGCAGGTGGGACTAGTGTAGCTGGGACATGTTGGGCAATATGGGCAAGTTGGGCCGAAGGGCCTGTTTCCACACTGTATCATTCTGTGCAACTGCACAGTGTACTTTTAAAATTGCATATATAGTGTGGTCACGGTGGCACAGGGGTATAGTTGCTGCCGTATAGCGAATGCAGCTCCGGAGATCCAGGTTCCAGCCCTAATTTAATTTTTTTTAATTTTTTAATTTTATTATTTTTAATTTAATTTTTTTTAAATTTTAAAATGTTATTATTTTTCACATTTCCCTCCCCTTCCCCGCGCATTAACACTATACTATGGACACACTAGGGACAATTTACATTTATACCTGATCTATTCCCTTGATCATTGTTATTGTTCTGCTTATCTTTCATTCATTTGTTCTATGTATCTCAACATCACCGCATACAGTGTTTAACTTGCGTTCCAGTCTGACTAAAGGTCTCGACCCGAAACATCGCCCGTTCCTTTACTCGGGAGCTGCTGTTAAAAGGAAACGAGGATTAATTTGAAGATTGACGCCAAGTGCTGGAGTAACTCAGCGGGACGGGCAGCAGCATCTCTGGAGAGAAGGGATGGGTGACGTTTTGGGTCGAGACCCTTCTGCCATGGTGAGTCCCCAGTGGCTAAACACCAGTGTGCAAAATTGAAGAACAACTAAGAGCCAGAAAAGAAAGAATAAAAAGCTTTATTAGTGAGAATGAGTAACAAGTGCACACAGTAAAAGATTTAAATATGGATTTTTGTCCTTTAAGTTGGTTGCTTTACGGAATGTAGGCTGGTAACCACGTGACAACAATCCCATTGTAACAGAACATTTATTAACAAACAAGGAGAGAAGGCACACAAAATGGAAGACTGCGTCTACGAGACTGAGTATAATGAAGAATGGTTGTGGTATTATTGGGAATGATCATCAATGTATAGATGTATGGGGTGGTGCAGCGGTAGAGTTGCTGCCTCGCAGCGCCAGAGACCCGGGTTCCATCCTTACCACAGGTGCTGTCTGTGCGGAGTTTGCACGTTCTCCCCGTGACCTGTGTGGGTTTTCTCCGAGATCTTCGGTTTCCTCCCACGCTCCAGGTTTGTAGGTTAATTGGCTTGGAATAATTGTAAATAGAAACATAGAAAATAGGTACAGGAGTAGGCCATTCGGCCCTTCGAGCCTGCACCGCCATTCAATATGATCATGGCTGATCATCCAACTCAGTATCCCGTACGAAATTGTCTTTATGGTGTGTGTGTGTAGGATGGTGTTAAGTATGCGGGGATCGCAGGCCAGTGCAGACTCGGTGGGCCGAAGGGCCTGTTTCCGTGCTGTGTCTCTAAACTAAACAGACGAGGAAGATCAAGGAAAATTGGAGCCCACAATGGTCCATTGTTGGCTGTGTGGGTCAGTGATAACGAGTTGCAGAGACGGTGAAACTCAACAGGGCGACAGTGAAACTAGTACAACGGCTAAGGAGGGGGAATGACTGGGGGGTGGGGGGAAGAGGAGCTTAAACATAGGGGAATCAATGTTCATGCCACTGGGGTGCAAGCTGCCCAAGTGAAATATGAGGTGCTGTTCCTCCAATTTATGCTGGGCCTCACTCTGACAGTGGAGGAGGCCCAGGACAGAAAGGTCTGTGTGGGAATAGGAAGTGTGCAGGAAGGAACTGCAGATGCTAGTTTATACCAAAGATAAGACACAAAATGCCGGAGTAACTCAGCGGTTCAGGCAGCATTTCTTGAAAGCTTGTAGAAACGTATAAAATTCTTAAGGAATTGAACAGGCTAGATACAGGGAAAAAAAAGTTCCCCATGTTGGGGGAGTCCAGAACCAGGGTCCACACACACACACACAGTTTAAGAATAAGGGGTCGACCATTTAGGACTGAGATGAGGAAAAACGTTTTCACCCAGAGAGTTGTGAATCTGTGGAATTCTCTGCCACAGAAGGTAGTGGAGGCCGATTCACTGGATGTTTTGAGGATGACCTAGAGCGGGGCGTTGCATCGCCCAGCGCAGCTTTAAATGGGACTTGTTAGCGCACGCCGGGGGCTCCAACACCAAGACCCGGAGCGTGGCCTTGCATCACCCGGCGCGGCTTTACAATGGCCGCGGGACTTATTTACCATCGCCTGCCGGGGGCTTTGACTCTGACACCGGGAGCAGAATGAGGAGGACAGGGGAGAGATAAGACTTTGCCTTCCATCACAGTGAGGAGATTTGTTGTGATGGATGTTCGTGTGAATTGTGTTGTGTCTTGGTTCTTCTTGTTTGTATGACTGCAGAAACCAAATTTCGTTTGAACCTCTGGGTCGCCTACAAAATCCTGGTCCTCGCCTACAAAGGCCTCCACCATCTGCCCCCCCCCCCCCCCCCCCCATATCTCACTGACCTCCTCTCCCCCTACCAACCCTCACGGTCCCTCAGATCCACATCAGCCGGTCTCCTCTCCATCCACAAGTCCAACCTCCGCAGTTTTGGGGACAGAGCCTTCTCCAGGGCAGCTCCCAGGCTCTGGAACTCCCTCCCCCAACTGATCCGCAATTCCGTGTCCCTCACCATCTTCCAGTCCCGCCTCAAGACCCATCTCTTCACCTCTGCCTATCCTTAGCCCCACGTGCCATCCCTTTTCATCTGTGCATTAATTGCCTCATGCTGTGTTTTGTATTGAATTCTGTCTTTACTTTGTGTACTAGTCATGTCTCTACTATTTATTTCATTCCCCTTGCATGTTTTTCCTCTACCTGCTAAATTTTTGTAAGGTGTCCTTGAGACTCTTGAAAGGCGCCCATAAATAAAATGTATTATTATTAAATGACAACAAATAAATTGTTTAAGAAGGAACTGCAGATGCTGGAGAATCGAAGGTACACAAAAAAGCTGGAGAAACTCAGCGGGTGCAGCAGCATCTATGGAGCGAAGGAAATAGGCAACGTTTCGGGCCGAAACCCTTCTTCAGACTGATGAATAAATTAATTGTATTGTATTCAAGATAGAGTTGGATTTAGTTCTTGAGGTTAAAGGGATATGGGGAGAAGGCAGGAACAGGGTACTGATTTTGGATGATCAGCCATGATCGCATTGAATGGCGGCATTGGCTTGAAGGGCCGAATGGCCTCTTCCTGCACCTGTTTTCTGTGAGAGGAGGAATGTGTGAGGTTTTTCGGGTCGAGACCTTTTGTTTGGCAATTGTGAGGTGGCGTGGGCTAAGCTGTTGTTGGAATGCCCTGCATCTGCACTGACGGAATGCCACAAGAATCCGCCGGGGTCACGCCTCGTCCTAAATTAGCAGTCAGTCAGTCACACTGCCTCTAATGTTATCACAAATCAACCATTCATTCATTGTACAGCAATTATTCCAGCTATCCTTTCATGCCTCCTTCCTGCCAGTAGGTGGGAGTGTTGAGCAGATGCCAGCTCGCATCAACATAGAAACATAGAAATTAGGTGCAGGAGTAGAGGCCATTCGGCCCTTCGAGCCTGCACCGCCATTCAATATGATCATGGCTGATCATCCAACTCAGTATCCCGTACCTGCCTTCTCTCCATACCCCCTGACAGCAAAGTCTCCAGAACCTCTTCAGTTCAGTTCGAGGAAAGACACAAAAAGCTGGAGTAACTTTAAGAATAAGGGGCAAGCCATTCAGAACGGAGACGAGGAAACACTTTTTCTCACAGAGAGTGGTGAGTCTGTGGAATTCTCTGCCTCAGAGGGCGGTGGAGGCAGGTTCTCTGGATACTTTCAAAATAGAGATGGATAGGGCTCTTAGACATATGGAGTCAGGGGAGAAGGCAGGAACGGGGTACTGATTGGGGATGATTAGCCATGATCACATTGAATGGTGGTGCTGGCTCAAGGGGCCGAATGGCCTACTCCTGCACCTATTGTGTATTGTCTATTGACTTTAAACCTTCCCATCCCTATTCTTGTCCAGATGTCTTTTGCAAGACGTAACACCACCTTCAAATGAGGAGGGGTCCCACCCTGAAACAGCGCCTATCCATGTTCCCCAAAGATGCCGCCTGACCCGCTGAGTTACTCCAGCACTCTGTGTCTTTTTTTGTTTTTTTGCAAACCAGCCTCTGCACCTACTCCTGCACCTATTGTCTATTAACTCGGCGGGACAGGCAGCAGCTCTGGAGAGAAGGAATGGGTGACGTTTCGGGACGATAACTCCTCCTTGAGCTCCATCTCCCCAGAGATGCTGCCAGTCCTGCTGAGTTTCTCCAGCAATTTTTGTCAACATTCC
>JAWMAR010000001.1:21884273-21899273 GCA_036785375.1 Leucoraja ocellata
CCTCCCAGTATAGGGCAAGAATGTCCTTCCTCAAATTAGGGGACCAAAACTGCACACAATACTCCGGTCTCCTCCCACATGCCAAAGACATGCGTGTTTGTGGGCTAATCTGATCAGGATCATCAGGATCTAGTACGCTGAAAAGCTCTAGCTAGTCTCAGCATTGGAACTTGGACAATTTTATACTGAACATTTATTTTTAACATTCAATTAATCAAACCTACAAACCTGTGTGTCTTTCGAGTGTGGGAGGAAATCGAAGATCTCGGCGAAAACTCACGGGGGGAACAGAACGTACAAACTCCGTACAGACAGTGCCCGTAGTCGGGATCGAACCCGGGTCGATGGCGCTGCATTTTGCTGTAAGGCAGCAACTCTACCGCTGCCCAACGTGTTAATTGTCCCCTAGTCTGTAGGGAGTGGATGAGAATGACGGATGATATATGGCCAGTGTGGACTCGGTGGGCCGAAGGGCCTGTTTCCGTGCTGTATCTCTAAACTAAACACAACATGCATGTTCAGAGAATGAAAGGCGATGGATTACATGCATGCTCGGCGCAGACATTGTAGGCTTGGAGTTCCAGTTCCTATTTCTATGTTCGAAAATGCTCGAGATCTGTACAGTATTTCTAACCTTTATTTTACTGCTGAACCACATATTAAATATTACAAAAAAATATGGATATAATGCAAGATGAGGAATATAAGCTGGTCACTGCGTTACAGAAAATGACACAAGTCCCCACCAATCTACAAACGTCAACTTTTATACATAAAAATAACAGCAAGGGAATGTTTCAACTCTAATTTTAACTCAAAGGAAACATGTTCTGAAGGAGAGTTGTGTTGGCTGCAGTCTGAACAAGTCGGCTGGCATGGAACAGCTGGATAGTACAAAACACAGAGTCTTTAGAAGGTAGACAAAAATGCTGGAGAAACTCAGCGGGTGCAGCAGCATCTATGAAGCGAAGGAAATAGGCAACGTTTCGGGCCGAAACCCTTTGTCTAATCATAAACTGAACTGCACTGAAACTGAAGATAGACACAAAAAGCTGGAATAATGGAATAGTTGATTTGGGTCGAGACCTTTTTTCAGACAGGTCTCGACCCGAAACGTCAACCATTCCTTTTCTCCACAGATGCTGCCTGTCCCGCTGAGTTACTCCGGCAATTTGTGTCTATCTTTAGATACATTATGGAACTCGAAAAATAAATTGGATAAGTAAAGGCATATGGACGGGACGAATCAGGTAGCTACTTCACCAAGGTGAGCAGACGGAGGTTCTTTCCCAGAGGAATTCCACGTGAGATATTGATGGCCGTACGGTCTTGATCCATTCATATCAGGACCCGCCGGTAATGTCCTGAGAATCTGGCTACAGAATGAAGCAACGACTCCGGCCTTTCTTAGCTGGTTGCTGGATCACAGCTCGGATTGCTGCGTCGAAGATGTCCTTCAGACCAATGTCCTTCCGAGCGGAACTTTCAACATATTTAAAAGCGCCTGAAGTTGTACAATACAAGGCATGAGTATTGAAGACACAATATGACGAGTGTTTAGACAATAGACAAGAGGTGCAGGAGTAGGCCATTCGGCCCTTCGAGCCAGCACCGCCATTCAATGCTGATCATCCCCAATCAGTACCCCGTTCCTGCCTTCTCCCCATATCCCCTGACTCCGCTATCTTTAAGAGCCCTATCTAGCTCTCTCTTGAAAGTATCCAGAGAACCTGCGTCCACCGCCCTCTGTGAGGCAGAGAATTCCACCGACTCACAACTCTCTGTGAGAAAAAGTGTTTGTTCTAAATGGCTTACTCCTTATTCTTAAACTGTGTGTGTGTGGCCCCTGGTTCTGGACTCCCCCAACATCGGGAACATGTTTCCTGCCTCTAGCGTGTCCAACCCCTTAATAATCTTATATGTTTCAATAAGATAGCCTCTCATCCTTCTAAACTCCAGAGTGTACAAGCCCAGCTGCTCCATTCTCTCAGCATATGACAGTCCCGCCATCCCTTAAACTGTGGCCCCTGGTTCTGGGCTCCCTCAACGTTTGTCGGCACTGGGCCTGCATTCGCTGGAGTTTGGAAGAACAAGGGGGAACCTCATTGAAACTTGCCGAACAGTGAAAGGCCTGGATAGAGCGGATGTGGAGAAGATGTTTCCACTAGTGGGAGAGTCTAGGACTAGAGGTCACAGCCTCAGAATTAAAGGATGTTCTTTTCGGAAGGAGAATTTCTTTAGTCAGAGGGTGGTGAATCTGTGGAATTCTTTGCCACAGACGGCAGTGGAGGCCACAAGTCAGTGGATATTTTTACGGCAGAGATAGATAGATTCTTGATTAGAACGGGTGTCAGGGGTTATGGGGAGAAGGCAGGAGATTGGGGTTAGGAGGGAGAGATAGATCAGCCTTGATTGAACGACGGAGTAGGTTTGATGGGCCGAATGGCCTAATTCTGCTCCTATCACTTATGACATGACTTATAACTCAGCGGGACAGGCAGCATCTTGCACCTCCTCCCACCTCATCTACTGTATCCACTGTTCCGGGCGTGGACTCCTGTACATCGGGGTCCGGCGATCGTTTCGCTGAACACCTCCGCTCAGTCCGCCTAAACCCACCTGATCTCCCGGTGGCTCAACACTTCAACTCCCCCTCCCATTCCCACACTGACCTTTCTGTCCTGGGCCTCCTCCACTGTCAGAGTGAGGCCCAGCAGCAAATTTGAGGAACAGCACCTCATATTTCGCTTGGGCAGCTTACACCCCAGTGGTATGAACATTGACTTGTGTAGGAAGGAACTGCAGATGCTGGTCTCAATCGGAGGTAGACACAAAATGCTGGAGTAACTCAGTGGGACAGGCAGCATCTCTGGAGATATTGACTTCTCTAACTTCAAATGAACCTTGCTTTTCCCCTCTCTCTCCATCCCTCACCCTTCCTCATTCTCCCACTAGTCTGACTGCCCTCTTTAGTGAATTTTATCTGTATACACCTTCCCCTAGCTAGCAATGATCTAATCCACATTTTCCTTGAGGGTGTGTCTGAACCTGTACTGAAGGGGACTTGTGTTTACTGCAGTTTGAACAAGTCAGCTGGCATGAAACAGCTAGATAGCTACTAAACAGTGTTTGGACTTTAGAGATACAGCGCGGAAACAGGCCCTTTGGCTCACTAAACCCACGCCAACCAGCGATGCCCATATTCTATTTTTCACAGAAGCCAATTAACCTACAAACCTGTGTTTAAGAAGGAACTGCAGATGCTGGAGAATTGAAGGTAGACAAAAATGCTGGAGAAACTCAGCGGGTGCAGCAGCATCTATGGAGCGAAGGAAATAGGCAACGTTTCGGGCCGAAACCCTTCTTCAGACCCTACAAACCTGCACGTCTTTGGAGCGTGGGAGGAAACCGGAGCAGCCGGAGAAAACCCACGCAGGTCACGGGGAGAACGTGCAAACTCCGTACAGACAGCACCCGTGGTCAGGATCCAACCCGGGTCCCTGGTGTGTAGCATAGTGTTGGTGTACGGGTGATTGTTGGGTGGGTGTGGGCTCGGTGGGCTGGAGGAGGAAGCTGACCCAACGTACCGATCTCCTTGGCTTTCTGCTCGCCCTCCTTGCAACTGACCGGAGCCATGTCCTTCTCCTTCAACTTCTCAATGGTGTCCTTGTTGTCCCTCAGGTCCTTCTTGGTGCCCACCAGGATGATGGGGCAGTTGGGGCAGTGATGCTTCACCTCGGAGGACCACTGCGGTGGGGAGAAGTCCACAGGTTCACAGGAGCCATTTGGCCCATCCAATCTACCCCGCCATCTCTCCCTCCCTCCCTCCCTCCCAACCCAATTGTCATATGTTCGCGAATTCATAACATTTTATGGACATTTCATAATTAAACAAGAACATGTTCTTCAGATTCCAGAAGGAACCTGTTTCCTCCAGATTCAGGGGACAGTCTCATCCCAGCTGTTATCGGGCAACTGAACCATCCTACACCCTGGACACCAGTGGAGGAAGGAACTGCACAGATGCTGGTTTAAACCGAAGATAGACACAAAATGCTGGAGTAACTCAGCGGGACAGGCAGCATCTCTGGTGAGAAGGAATGGGTGACGTTTCTGGGTCATAGAAACATAGAAACATAGAAATTAGGTGCAGGAGTAGGCCATTCGGCCCTTCGAGCCTGCACCGCCATTCAATATGATCATGGCTGATCATCCAACTCAGTATCCCGTACCTGCCTTCTCTCCATACCCCCTGATCCCCTTAGCCACAAGGGCCACATCTAACTCCCTCTTAAATATAGCCAATGAACTGGCCTCGACTACCCTCTGTGGCAGAGAGTTCCAGAGATTCACCACTCTCTGTGTGAAAAAAGTTCTTCTCATCTCGGTTTTAAAGGATTTCCCCCTTATCCTTAAGCTGTGACCCCTTGTCCTGGATTTCCCTAACATCGGGAACAATCTTCCTGCATCTAGCCTGTCCAACCCCTTAAGAATTTTGTAAGTTTCTATAAGATCCCCTCTCAATCTTCTAAATTCTAGAGAGTATAAACCAAGTCTATCCAGTCTTTCTTCATAAGACAGTCCTGACATCCCAGGAATCAGTCTGGTGAACCGTCTCTGCACTCCCTCTATGGCAATAATGTCCTTCCTCAGATTTGGAGACCAAAACTGTACGCAACACTCCAGGTGTGGCCTCACCAAGACCCTGTACAACTGCAGTAGAACCTCCCTGCTCCTATACTCAAATCCTTTTGTCAATAGACAATAGACAATAGGTGCAGGACTCGGTGGGCCGAATGGTCTAGACTAACCTAGATGTGCTTACTGATCACTTCAAAAAGAGCAGGTGCGTGTATCTGATCAATCGAATGACTGAGTAAATTGGTGGGATCTCAGCTCTTACCTTCAGCTGTACATTCATGAATGAGACAGGGTTGACCAGTGAGAAACAGATGACAAACACATCCTGGAAAAGAGGAAAGGACAATGAAGACTGCAGCCATCCAGTGAAGATCCCGGAGTGATACAGCGTGGAAACAGGCCCTTCGGCCCAACTTGCCCACACCTGCCAACATGTCCCATCTACACTAGTCCCACCTGCCCGCGTTTTGCCCATATCCCTCCAAACCCGTCCTTGCCACGTACCTGTCTAACTGTTTCTTCAATGTTGGGGTAGTCCCAGCCTCAACTACCTCCTCTGGCAGCTTGTTCCGTACACCCAGCACACTTAGACAGGTACATGGATAGGACAGGTGTGGAGGGATATGGACCAAGTGCAGGCAGGTGGGACTGGTGTAGATGGGACATTCAGATTCAGATTCAGATTCAATTTTAATTGTCATTGTCAGTGTACAGTACAGAGACAACGAAATGCATTTTGTGGGCCAGTATGGGCAAGTTGGGCTGAAGGGCCTGTTTCTGTGCTGTATCACTCTATGACTCTATGAGGGGGGGGTGGGGGGGAGAGGGAGGGGGAGGGGGAGGGGGGGGGGAGGAGGAGGGGGGAGGGGTGTCTTGTGGGAGAATGGGGAGGGATATCGCTGTGCGGACATTCTTACAGTCTGGGGGTAAGAGAGTGGCCGCAGCCGGTCATAGTCCTCCTGTCCCGCCGTGTCCCACAGCCCGAGAGTGACCACCACATCATCGACGGTCACCGTGGTGGAATAGTTGTCAAAGCTGCGGGTGGAATGCAACGGTCATTCCCGTACACGGTGAAAGGTCACGCAACTCTCAAACCGACACAAAGCGCTGGGGTAACTCAGCTGGTCAGAAATGTGCAGGAAGGAACTGCAGATGCTGGTTTAAACCGAAGATAGACTCCAAACGCTGGAGTAACTCAGCGGGACAGGCAGCATCTCTAGAGAGAAGGAACGGGTGATGTTTCGGGTCGAGACCCTTCTTCAGTCTGATTTTGTGCCTATCTTCGATTTAAACCAGCATCTGCAGTTCCTTCCTGTACGTGATCAGTGAGACCCCTACTGTTGGACTTGGCTCTTAAACTCCTGAGGGAAATATCTTTCTATAGATCCTTACTTGCAGGTGAATCGAGCCAGTGGCTCTATCTGCGCCGACCAGCTAACACTATCCTACACACACTGGGGACAATTTACACATACACCAAGCCAATTAACCTACAAACCTGCACGTCTTCGGAGTGTGGGAGGAAACCGGAGCGCCCGGAGAAAACCCATGTGGGTCACGGGGAGAACGTGCAAACTCCGTAAAGACAGCACCCGTAGCTGGGATGGAACCACCGTGCCGCTGAGATGGGCTGAATAAATTTGACTATTTCGTGTCTCTCGCTCCCCACGCTGCCTCCCTTAGTGACCGCATGCAAATCACTCCCACCACGCCCTGGTTTGTTCCACCACCTCCTGCCTCAAGTTCCCATGGCAACGACCAAGGGCGGAAATCCCCGGGGGGGACAGGGGGGACACGTTCCCACCCCATTTTTTGTAATCCGGACTTTATCAGCCTCTTTACATAGAAACATAGAAAATAGCTGCAGGAGGAGGCCATTCGGCCCTTCGAGCCAGCACCGCCATTCATTGTGATCATGGCTGATCGTCCCCAATCATAACCCGTGCCTGCCTTCTCCCCATATCCCCTGACTCCACTAGCCCCGAGAGCTCTATCTAACTCTCTCTTAAATCCATCCAGTAACTTGGCCTCCACTGCCCTCTGTGGCAGGGAATTCCACAAATTCACAACTCTCTGGGTGAAAAAGTTTTTTCTCACCTCAGTCTTAAATGACCTCCCCTTTATTCTAAGACTGTGTGGCCCCTGGTTCTGGACTGTAGCCTCTGGTTCTGGACTGTGGCCCCTGGTTCTGGACTGTGGCCCCTGGTTCTGGACTGTGGCCTCTGGTTCTGGACTGTGGCCTCTGGTTCTGGACTGTGACCCCTGGTTCTGGACTATGGCCCCTGGTTCTGGACTGTGGCCCCTGGTTCTGGACTGTGGCCCCTGGTTCTGGACTGTGGCCCCTGGTTCTGGACTGTGGCCCCTGGTTCTGGACTGTGACCCCTGGTTCTGGACTGTGGCCCTGGTTCTGGACTGTGGCCCCTGGTTCTGGACTGTGGCCTCTTTCTAAGGACTGAATCGGCCCGTTCGCGGGGCCTTTCGTCGCCCGGCACGGCTTAAAATCAAACTGCTGCATCGAGGCGATCGAGGCTCCCGACGTTGAAGCCCCCGCCGGGCGATGAAAGGCCCCGCGAACTGGCCGATTCAAGCCCCACGATTCGGGGCGGACGAAGCTGCCGTTGCTGTTGCCCGCGGCCGAAGCGACACGCCCGTGTGCGCCCGCCGCTGACAAGAAATTGTCCCCCCCCCCCCCGCATGTTTTGACAGCAATTTCCGTGCCTGGCAACGGCAGAACTAAATTCAACTAAATTAAATTGAATGATGAGTTGGCCCGGGTGCTGGACTGCACACAAAGCCCAGCCCGCGGGCCAGCTGAGGAGTTTTGGCCCAGGGGCCGCGCGACAAAGTCCGGCGCCCCGTCCAACTCGTGAACCGATGATCAGCCATGAGAAGGTGGTGGTGTCAGCGATAAGCGAAGGTCCGAAGGTCGGACAGCTGGCTGGGCTGCAGACCGACCGACGGGGCCACTGGCGAGGTGCTGCTGCTGCACTCCACGGGCTGCACTACGTCGGGACGGGTGAGGCGGGGCCGGACGTGGCGCTCCCCTCGAACCGAGCAGTAGCGGGACAAGGGCGAACCTCGGATGGGACAAACCAATTTAGCCCAAATATACGGGATGTCCCGGCTAATACGGGACAGTTGGCAACACTAATCCAGGATCATCTTTTCCCCGCTGATATCGGACAGGGCGGCAGAATGAAACATAACCGATACAAATCAACGGGAAGGAACTGACAGAGAAGTATATACTCACACGGTGGGAATGTACTCCTCTGGGAAGGTGTGGGTGGTATAGGTGATAAGGACAGAGGTCTTCCCAACGGCCCTAAGAGAGGAGAGAAAGACACAGGTGTCAACAGTGGACTCGACCCACGGTATTGTTGGTTGTGACAAAGATGGAGACAAAATGCTGGAGTAACTCAGCGGGACGGGCAGCATCTGTGGAGAGAAGGAATGGGTGACGTTTCGGGTCGAGACCCTTCTTCAGACATATATATATATATAGGTTACACAAAAAAGCTGGAGAAACTCAGCCCGAACGTTGCCTATTTCCTTCGCTCCATAGATGCTGCTGCACCCGCTGAGTTTCTCCAGCTTTTTTGTGTAACCTTCGATTCTCCAGCATCTGCAGTTCCTTCTTAAACACTATATATATATATATATATATATATATATATATATATATATATGTACACATATATATATATATGCATTTACATATGTGATTGTGCATAGTATGTGTGTGTATGTATATTTATAAATACGTGTGTGTGTGTATATATTTATACGTGTGTGTGTGTGTGTGTGTGTGTGTGTGTGTGTGTGTGTGTGTGTGTGTGTGTGTGTGTGTGTGTGTGTGTGTGTGTGTGTGTGTGTGTGTGTGTGTGTGCGTTTTAATAAATTTAACTAAACTAAACTAAATAACCAGAGTGCTGAATATATTGTTATAGCGACAGAAAAGTGCAGATTTTTAAAAAAATGTACAAAGGCTGAAACTGGGAGATCAGGACTACACCCTTAGTGAGGACTGTTCTCGGTGCTGGCTCGAAGTACTCCTGCATCTATTGTCTATTGTCTAATAGACTTGAGACGTTAGACTTTAGAGACACAGCACGGAAACAGGCCATTCAGCCCGTCGAGTCCGCGTTGACCAGCGATCACCCCGCCCAAGTTCAGTTTAGTTTAGTTTAGTTTAGTATAGTTTAGTCTGAAGAAGGGTTTCGGCCCGAAACGTTGCCTATTTCCTTCGCTCCATGCAAAGAGTTGAACAATCTCCACTATAGGAAATAGGCAACGTTTCGGGCCGAAACCCGGAAGGGTTTCGGCCCGAAACGTTGCCTATTTCCTTTGCTCCATAGATGCTGCTGCACCCGCTGAGTTTCTCTGGCACTTTTGTCTACCTTCGATTTTCCAGCATCTGCAGTTCCTTCTTAAACCGGAGCACCCGGAGAAAACCCATGCAGGTCAACAGCAGTAACCCCAGGAGGGGAAGGAAGGGGGAGTGGGAATAGCATTGGGAAGATGGAATACTGGGATAGCTGAAGAATCGGAGTCGTCACTCACCCATCACCCACCACCACACATTTGATACTTTTCATCACCATTCCCGAGCGTTTGCAGTTCCCCACTCCTCTCGACTCCGACCCCTGCCCGACTCTGCTCCACCCGTGAGCTTGGAGATCCCCTGGATATCGGTCTCCTCCTCCCCGACCCGTTCTCAGCAGAAGGAATACTGACTCGTTCGAACAACATCCCCAACGGCCAGGTAGGAAAATCAGATTACAGCTGATTTAACTACCAAATAATGGCTTGACAACATAATGAGGGCTGTTTGGACGCAACAGGAAATAGGTGAGCAGGAGAGACTTTCAGCACAGAAAGAGGCCCTTCGGTCCATCATGTTCATGCTGACCATCAGGCCCCCTTCTATACTATCCGTTTACCACCTACTAGAAGGGGAGAGGGGCAAGGTTTCAGGGGAAAGGTGCCAGTGGTAGAGTTGCTGCCTCACAGCGCCAGAGACCCAGGTTCGATCCTGACTACGGGTGCTGTCTGTACGGAGTTTGCACGTTCTCCCCGTGACATAGAAACATAGAAACATAGAAATTAGGTGCAGGAGTAGGCCATTCGGCCCTTCGAGCCTGCACCGCAATTCAATATGATCATGGCCGATCATCTAACTCAGTATCCCGAACCTGCCTTCTCTCCGTACCCTCTGATCCCCTTAGCCACAAGGGCCACATCTAACTCCCTCTTAAATATAGCCAATGAACTGTGGCCTCAACTACCCTCTGTGGCAGAGAGTTCCAGAGATTCACCACTCTCTGTGTGAAAAAAGTTCCTCTCATCTCGGTTTTAAAGGATTTCCCCCTTATCCTTAAGCTGTGACCCCTTGTCCTGGACTTCCCCAACATCGGTGACCCGTGTGAGTTTTCTCCGGGTGCTCCGGTTTTCTCCCACACTCCGGGAGGGCTAGACTATACCAGCAGAGCTATAATTCTGAGGCTTTGTGGGGCCCTAGTGAGGCAGCACTGGGAATATTGTGAGCAGATTTGGTCCCCAGGAAGAATGTGTGGTTCTGGAGAGGGTTTAAGAGGAGGTTTACCAGAATGATCCCGGGAATGAGCGGGTTGATCTATGATGAGCGTTTGATGGCACTGGGCCTGTACTCGCTGGAGTTAAGAAGGATGAGCGGGTTCCTCATTGAAACTTACCGAATAGTGAAAGCCTGGATAGAGTGGATGTGGAGAGGATGTTTCCAATAGTGGGAGAGTCTAGGACCAGAGGTCACAGCCTCAGAATTAAAGGACGTATTTTCGGAAAGGAGACGAGGAAGAATTTCATGAGTCAGAGGGTGGTGAATCTGTGGAATTCATTGCAACAGAAGGCTGTGGAGGCCAAGTCAGTGGATATGTTTAAAGCGGAGATTGACAGATTCTTGATTAGTACGGGTGTCAGGGGTTATGGGGAGAAGGCAGGAGAATGGGGTTAGGAGGGAGAGATAGATCTGCCATGTTTGAATGGCGAAGAAGACTTGATGGGCCGAATGGCCTAATTCCGCTCGTAAAAACCAATGTACATGAACTATTCAGATTAAAAGCGACTCATTTTTATTGAAAGGTCACCGTCACTCGCAAACTAATTCTGCTCCAATGATTAATAAACTATTGAACATTGATCGCTTTTGCAGTTTTACTGGCCTGAGATTTCTTGGCTTTGAACACTGGGCCTTTAGATAGAGGCAAGCGCGATCTTTATTGAACCAGAGGTGAATATTTGACACAATTCAAAGTTGCTGTGCGCCTTTCTTTCCAGTTCATTCAAATAGACATTCTCGCTACTTTCCTGATTTGGTAGTTAAATCAGCTGTGGACAAATTTCCCTACACCCAGGGGCGGTCACGGTGGCGCAGCGGTAGAGTTGCTGCCTTACGGGTTCGATTCCGACCACGGGAGCTGTCTGTGTGGAGTTTGCAGATTCTCCCTGTGACCCGTATGGGTGTCGTGTTCGACAATTTACCGGATTCAGACAACGGAGTTTGATTCACTCAGTAATTTATTATACGGCTGGATAAGGCACGTACACACTCGTGTCTGCCCTTGCACACTCGCGTCTCTCCTTGCACACTCGCATTGCCTCTTACACACTTGTGACTCCCCTTACACACTCGTGTCTCCTCTTACACTCTCGCATCTCCCCTTGCACACTCGCGTCGCCCCTTACACACTCGCGTCTCCCCTTGCACACTCGTGTCTCCCCTTACACACTCGCGTCTCCCCTTACACACTCGTGTCTCCCCTTACACACTCGCGTCTCCCCTTGCACACTCGCGTCTCCCCTTACGCCACTCGTGTCTCCTCTTACACGCTCGCATCTCCCTTACACACTCGCATCTCCCCTTACACACTTGCGCCTCCTCGTACACGCTCACGTCTCCCCTTACACACTCGCGTTTCCTCTTGCACACTCGGGTCTCCCCTTACACAATCACGCCTCCCCTTACACGCTCATCTCCCCTTACATGTTCTCGTCTCCCCTTACACACTCACGTCTCCCTTTACAGACTCTCTTCTCCCCTTACACACTCACGTCTCCCCTTACACAATCACGCATCCCCTTACACACTCGTGTCTCCCCTTACACAATCACGCACCCCCTTACACACTCACACCTCCCCTTGCGCACTCATCGCCCCTTACACACTCACGTCTCCCCTTACACACTCATCACCCCTTGCACACTCACGTCTCCCCTTACACACGCATCATCCCTTACACGCTCACATCTCCTCATACACACTCACGTCTCCCCTTACACACTCACTTCTCCTCTAACACACTCACGCTCAGGGAATGGGCAGGGCTTGGACCGAGCAGACAAATCCTCCCTCAGTCTTCACCCCAGCACGTCTGTACTGGAGGAGATGCTTTATTTGTCTGCCTTCCCTCTCCCAGTCCAAGCCTCATCAATCTCGCAGCGCCCAAGGCTATTATTTCTGTTGATATTTTAGTTTAGTTTAGTTTAGTTTACAGAAGCCAATTAACCTACAAACCTGCACGTCTTCGGAGTGTGGGAGGAAACCGGAGCGCCCGGAGAAAACCCACGCAGGTCACGGGAGAACGTGCAAACTCCGTACAGACAGCACCCGCGGTCGGGGTCGAACCCGTGTCTCCGGTGCCGTGAGGCAGTGACTCTCTACCGCTGCCCCCCCCCCCCCCCCATATCTCCATCTCGTCCACTCCCAGGGACTCTGCCAACCTTGCCCACCCCAGGGGGGCTCTCCCTTTACCCCTCCCCCCCTCCCCCACTCCCCCCCCCCCCCCCCCCCCCGGGGGTTGCTATGTCAACCCCAGAGACCTCATCTGTCTCCCCCCCCAAAAAAACAAGGAGATGTGGTCTGTGACGCCCTCTAGGGGGAAACGGCAACAGGCAGTGACTGAAGTCTCCCCAAACACATTGATTGTGTGGGAAGGAACTGCAGATGCAGGTTTAAACCAAAGATAAACACAAAGTGCTGGAGTAACTCAGCGGGACAGGGCAGCAACTCTGGAGCGAAGGAACGGGTGGCGTTTCGGGTCGAGACCCTTCTTCGGACTGAGACTCAGGGGAGGGGGGACACTAGAGATATGGAAGGGCAAGGTGTGAACATGGCATAGAGCTGGGAGAGCAGGGGGAATCAGAGAGTGGGGTACAGCGAGATCGGCTCGAGACACTTCCCAAAACGTCACCCATTCCTTCTCTCCAGAGATGCTGCCTGTCCCGCTGAGTTACTCCAGCGTTTGCGTCTATCTTCGATGTAAACCAGCATCTGCAGTTCCTTCCTGCACATAATGTGACTCCACACCTTGTCTACGATGCATAATGAGTTCTATAACGAGTGTCTGATGAGTCAACCCTAGCAGGGTGTGAATTCCAAGTCTCTCTGTCACACACGGTATGAGCAGAAGCTTATCCAGAGGTTGCAACATGAATCACGCTAGATTTCCGTTCTATCTAAACCACTTGCTGATATTATCATTCCTCAGAAATTAATCCACTTACTAATACATGCGTAGGAAGGAACTGCAGATGCCGGTTTACACCGAGGATAGACACAAAATGCTGGAGTAACTCAGCGGGACAGGCAACATAAGTACATAGGTTTTAGGAGCAAGGTTAGGCCATTCACCACATCGAGTCTACTCTGCCAGTCAGTCACGGCTGATCTATCCTCAACTCCAGAGCCAACAAGATCATGGGAGACCCCTTCCACCCCAGCAACGGACTGTTCCAGCTGCTACGGTCAGGCAAACGCCTCCGTTGCCATGCTGTGAGAACGGAGAGGATGAGAAGGAGTTTCTCCCCAGAGGCCATTCGGACTGTAAACTCCTATCTCTCCAGGGACTAACTTTACTGAACCAATCTACTGTTGTGTGGTGTCTTTTTAAAATTGCTGTTTTTTAAAAATATTTTTCCTCCCACAAATATGTAATATGTGAATATGTGACTGTTCCATTCTGTTTGTAGTTTGTTGTTTTTTGCACAAACTCCGCGAGCATTGCCACTTTCATTCCATTGCACATCTCATATGTGTATGTGACAAATAGACTTGACTCCTCAACCCCATTCTCTTGCCTTCTCCCCATAACCCCTGACACCCGTACTAATCGAGAATCTATCTGTCGCTGCCTTAAAAATATCCATTGACTTGTGGCCTCCACAGCCGTCTGTGACAATGGGTCTGCCTGGAGAAACAAGGAACTGTAGATGCTGGTTTACCAAAAAAAGACACGGGGTGCTGGAGTAACTCAGCGGGTCAGGCAGTATCCCTGGAGAACATGGAGAGGTGATGTTTAGGGTCAAGATCCTTCTTCAGTGTCTGAGGAAGGTCCCCGACCAGAAACGTCACCTATCCATGTTCTCCACAGATGCTGCCTGACCCACTGAGTTACTCCAGCACTCTGTGAAACGTCACCTATCCATGTTCTCCACAGATGCTGCCTGACCCGCTGAGTTATGGTGCAGCAGCATCTATGGAGCGAAGGAAATAGGCAACGTTTCGGGCCGAAATCCTTCTGGAAATAGGCAACGTTTCGGGCCGAAACCCTTCCGGGTTTCGGCCCGAAACGTTGCCTATTTCCTTAGCTCCATAGATGCTGCCTGACCCGCTGAGTTAATCCAGCACTCTGTGAAACGTCACCTAACCATGTTCTCCACAGATGCTGCCTGACCCGCTGAGTTACTCCAGCACTCCGTGAAATGTCACCTATCCATGTTCTCCACAGATGCTGCCTGACCCGCTGAGTTACTCCAGCACTCTGTGAAACGTCACCTATCCATGTTCTCCACAGATGCTGCCTGACCCACTGAGTTACTCCAGCACTCTGTGAAACGTCACCTATCCATGTTCTCCACAGATGCTGCCTGACCCGCTGAGTTACTCCAGCACTCTGTGAAACGTCACCTATCCATGTTCTCCACAGATGCTGCCTGACCCGCTGAGTTACTCCAGCACTCTGTGAAACGTCACCTATCCATGTTCTCCATAGATGCTGCCTCACCCGCTGAGTTTCTCCAGCATTTTTTGTCTACCTTCGATTTTTCCAGCATCTGCCGTTCTTTCTTAAACACCCTGTTGTTGCTGTGTGTGGGAAGGAACTGCAGATGCTGCTTTAGACCGAAGACAGACAGTGGGACAGGCAGCATCTCTGGAGAGAAGGAATGGGTAATGTTTGGGGCCGAGGCCCTTGTTCAGACTGAGGCTGCCGTTGTTCGTGCTTTTCGAACATCCGCTTGCCACTTCCTGCGGAGGTTTGCGGCCTTTCAGGCAAAGCACTCCTCATCTCAGCCCAACCCCATCAAATTTGGAACATGTATACA
>JAWMAR010000001.1:21904273-21929273 GCA_036785375.1 Leucoraja ocellata
TTTCACGCTTCTGTACCTTTTGCCCGATGGGAGAGGGGAGAAGAGGGAGTGGCCGGGGTGAGACTGGTCCTTGATGATGCTGCTGGCCTTGCCGAAGCAGCGTGAGGTGGAGATTGAGTCAATGGAAGGGAGGTTGGTTTGTGTGTGTGATGGTCTGGGCTGCGTCCACAATTCGCTGCAATGTCTTGCCCCCCTCCCCCCCCCCCCTCCCTTATCTTCCCCTTCCCCCATTCCCTCCCCCACCCCCCCCACCCCCCCTCAAGTTCCTTTACCACCCCCTCCCCATTCCCAGTGCTGTCCCTGCATAATATTTAATTTCATTCCTCCCACCAACCCCCTCCCATGAAAATCCATTTCTCCCCTTGCACTTTATGGGGTCTTCCTGTGTGTAACTCTGCCCCTCTGATGTAACTAGCCCTGTCCCCCAAGGCTGTGGATGGGGAAAGATGTGGGCAAATGGGGCTAGAATGGATGGGGAAACTCAGTCTAGATGCGTTGGGCCGAATGGCCTGTTTCCATGACTCTGCGACTGTTCGAATCCAGAAGTAGTGAAATGCAAAATTGTTATTTCTTTAAATGCAAAATTGTTATATCTTTAATAGGTCTGTGTTAGCTGAATGAGGATGGTTTGTAACAAGATGGAGCTCCTCCATATGGACAGTGTTCTGAGCAATGTTTAGGAATTGGATAGGGTGTTGGGTTATACCTGACCAACCATGATGTTGTACAGCATGGAAACAGGCCCTTCGGCCCACCTTGCCAATTCTGGGCTAGCCCCATTTGGCCCATTGGACGAGAGGGGATTTTATTGAAACATGTCAGATTATTAAGGGTTTGGACACGCTAGAGGCAGGAAACATGTTCCCGATGTTGGGGGAACATGTTCCCAGAACCAGGGGCCACACACACAGTTTAAGAATAAGGAGTAAGCCGTTTAGAACGGAGACGAGGAAACACTTTTTCTCACAGAGAGTGGTGAGTGTGGAATTCTCTGCCTCAGAGGGCGGTGGAGGCAGGTTCTCTGGATGTTTTCAAGAGAGACCTAGATAGGGCTCTTAAAGATGGCAGAGTCAGGGGATATGGGGAGAAGGCAGGAACGGGGTACTGATTGGGGATGATCAGCCATGATCACATTGAATGGCGGTGCTGGCTCGAAGGGCCGAATGGCCTACTCCTGCACCTATTATGTATTGTGTAGTGTCTATTCACTCTAAACCCTTCCCGTCCCTATTTCTGTCCAGATGTCTTTTACAAGTCGTAACACCACCTTCAAATGAAAAAGAACGGTCCCACCCTGGAACAGGGCCTATCAATTGTTCCCCAAAGATGCCGCCTGGTCCGCTCAGTTACTCCAGCACACTGTGTCTTTTTTTTGACACAGCATCTGCAGTTCCTGGAAGGAATGGGCGACGTTTTGGGTCGGGACCCTTCTTCTTCAGACTGAGAGTCGGGGGAGAGGGAGACTTGGAGATAGAGGCGGTGGTGTGGAATGATATCCGGAAAAGAAGCCATGTTAAAGGCAACACGCCAAAACAGTCTGTGGAGGCAGGTTCTCTGGATGCTTTCAACAGAGAGCTAGATAGGGCTCTTAAAAATAGCGGAGTCAGGGGATATGGGGAGAAGGCAGGAATTGGGGATGATCAGCCATGATCACATTGAATGGTGGTGCTGGCTCGAAGGGCCGAATGGCCTACTCCTGCACCTATTGTCTATTGTCTATTGTCAATTTGATCAGCCATGATCATATTGAATGGCGGTGCAGGCTAGAAGGGCCGAATGGCCTATTCCTGCACCTGTTGTCTATTGTCTATTGAAACGTCACCCGTTCCTTCTCTCCAGAGATGCCTCCTGTCCCGCTGAGTTACTCCAGCACTTTGCCTCTATCTTGGGTGTAAACCAGCATCTGCAGTTCCTTCCAACACATATGATCTCTGAAGAAGGGCGTGTTTTGATCTGAACACAGTTAAAGGCAGGAAGTAGAAAATATTCAGCCCTCATCCTCCAATGTTAGATTTTCTTTAACACAATATTTCACCTACAACATGAATATTGATTTCTCTAACTCTAACTCTGACTGCACCCCCTCCCCCCACCGACCAGTTTCACCAACCTCCTGATTCGTTTTACTGTGTGTACCCAGCCTCTTTGTCACTTCCCCTCAGCCAACAATGAGCCATTCTACATTTCCTTGCCCATCGTCTGCTTTGATCTGTCCTTTTCACACCTTGCCCTTCCATATCTCCAGTTTCCCTTTCCCCTGACTCTCAGTCTGAAGAAAGGTCTGGACCCGAGATGTTGTCTCTCCAGAGATGCTGCCTGTCCCGCAGAGTTACTCCAGCATTTTGTGTCTATCTTCGGTGTAAACCAGCATCTGCAGTTCCTCCCGACACAGACTCGTTGAATTGGGTTGTGATGGTGTAACGTTGAGGGCGTGAACTCCATCAGCTTCTAAACCCCAGTAGATAAGCAGACAGCTTGCCAGGAAGCTAGCACTTCCGCCGAGACTAGGTACTGAGCTGCTTGCTGCCCCATGCATTCTAACTTCTGCTTAAACCCTGCAGAAAACAAGCACTCGTTGCCGTTTCAGTTAAAAAAAAGCACCTTTCATCACCCCGAGAATGTCCCAAAGTACTTGTTTTTCCATTTCAGTTCAGTTTAGTTCAGTTCAGAGATTCAGCACAGAAATAGTCCCTTCTGCCCACCGAGTCCATGCCGACCAGCTATCACCCCGCACACTAGCACACTAGGGACAATTTACAATTTTACCGATCCAATTTACCTACAAACCTGTACGTCTTTGGAGTGTGGGCGGAAACCGGAGCACCCGGAGACTGATTCCTGGGATGTCAGGACTGTCTTATGAAGAAAGACTGGATAGACTTGGTTTATACTCTCTAGAATTTAGAAGATTGAGAGGGGATCTTATAGAAACTTACAAAATTCTTAAGGGGTTGGACAGGCTAGATGCAGGAAGATTGCTCCCGATGTTGGGGAAGTCCAGGACAAGGGGTCACAGTTTAAGGATAAGGGGGAAATCCTTTAAAACCGAGATGAGAAGAACTTTTTTCACACAGAGAGTGGTGAATCTCTGGAACTCTCTGCCGCAGAGGGTAGTCGAGGCCACAGTTCATTGGCTATATTTAAGAGGGAGTTAGATGTGGCCCTTGTGGCTAAGGGGATCAGGGGGTATGGAGAGAAGGCAGGTACGGGATACTGAGTTGGATGATCAGCCATGATCATATTGAATGGCGGTGCAGGCTCGAAGGGCTGAATGGCCTACTCCTGCACCTAATTTCTATGTTTCTATGTTTCTAAAACCCACGCAGGTCACATGGAGAAGGTACAAACTCCGTACAGACAGCACCCGTGGTCAGGATCGAACCTGGGTCTCTGTGGTATTTTATCCTGTGTGATGATAAACAGTGCAGTCGCTCCAGCCTAGATACCAACATGAACAGACGGCCCCATTTCCCTCATTTCACAACATATATTACGTTATATAAAATGCCCCGGCTTGTATAAAACATTCCACTGTGGTTTAAACATACTGCCAGTCAGCCATTTGGCACAACTTGTCAGTTTTGCATATGATCTGTAAATCGTTCAGCTTAGTTTATTGTCACGTGTACCAAGGTACAGTAAAAAGCCTTTTGTTGCGTGCTAACCAGTCAGCGGAAGGACAATGCATGTTTAAGAAAGAACTGCAGATGCTGGAAAAATCGAAGGTGGACACAAATGCTGGAGAAACTCAGTGGGCCAGGCAGCATCTATGGAGCGAAGGAATAGGTGACATTTCGGGTCGAGACCCTTCTTCAGACTGATCAGTCTCAACCCGAAATGTCACCTATTCCTTCGCTCCATCGATGCTGCCTCACCCGCTGAATTTCTCCTGCACTTTTGTCCACCTTCGATTTTTCCAGCATCTGCAGTTCTTTCTTAAACATGCATTGTCCTTCCGCTGACTGGTTAGCACGCAACAATATTCTTAAGGTACACAAAAAAGCTGGAGAAACTCAGCGGGTGCAGCAGCATCTATGGAGCGAAGGAAATAGGCAACGTTTCGGGCCGAAACCCTTCTTCAGACTTCTTAAGGGGTTGGACAGGCTAGATGCAGGAAGATTATTCCTGATGTTGGGGAAGCACAGAACTAGGGGTCACAGTTTAAGGATAAGAGGGAAGTCTTTTAGGACCGAGATGAGAAAATCATTTTTTACACAGAGAGTGGTGAATCTGTGGAATTCTCTGCCACAGAAGGTAGTTGAGGCCACAGTTCATTGGCTATATTTAAGAGGGAGTTAGATGTGGCCCTTGTGGCTAAAGGGATCAGGGGGTATGGAGAGAAGGCAGGTACAGGATACTGAGTTGGATGATCAGCCATGGTCATATTGAATGGTGGTGCAGGCTCGAAGGGCCGAATGGCCTCTACTCCTGCACCTATTTTATATGTTTCTATGTTTCTTTCTTAAAGATAAATGGTTCCTTGTGTATGTGCCTTTATTAACCTCGTGCTTATCAAAGTCTGAGACGTGTCGAAGTGTTTCTCGTTAACAGTGCCTTCAGACACTTGAAACAGTCTTTTATTGAAGTGGCTTAGTTAGCAAGCGGAAGAAGATTTGTTAGTCCGGGTGGCAACAAACTTCAAATGGTGTATTCTGCAGAGAATCCCTCTTGAAAACCTTAACTGTAACCTCACCCCAGCATCTAAATAACACAAACAAGCTTGTTAAATCTTGCACGCCAGATTCTGCTGCCTCTGTCCTGAAACGCACAAGCTGGTTTACCCTTCCAAGAATTCTTATTGCATGGTTGGAGGCCCTTCAGCACATCAAGTCCATACTAGCTCTAAAGGTGGACAAAATTGCTGGAGAAACTCAACGGGTGCGGCAGCATCTATGGAGCGAAGGTTTCCTTCGCTCCATAGATGCTGCCTCACCCGCTGAGTTTCTCCAGCAATTTAGTCTACCATCGATTTTCCAGCATCCGCAGTTCCTTCTTGAACACTCTGTCTGTCTGATTCTGTGTAAAATGAAAAGATAGATGCAAGATGCTGGGACTGGTAGCATCTCTGGAGAGAAGGGATGGGTGCCGTTTCGGGTCGAGACCCTTCCTCCAACCCCATCTCTCCAGAGATGCTGCCTGTCCCGCTGAGTTACTCGAGGTTTAGTTTAGTTTACACATAAGAAACATTTTGTTTCTAACTCAGCAGTGTTTCCTGTTCAACATCTGCAGCTGTAGCGAGAAGTTCCCTAAAACATTTCCAAGTTTTAAGACTGAAGTCAGCTTACCCTGTGCGTTACAAATGCCCCGCCCACGTTTGAGTTTCCCTTTGCATACCAATTCTATTAGAAAATCTGACTTTTGTTTCCCCCATGAACATACTGTAATGTTTAATTTTGTATCAAACTCTCCGTTTCATTAGCCAAAGGTACTGAACAGCATTTATTGGAATTATTTGCAGTCTATTCATCCCTGGCAACTGAGGTACTATAAATCCCTGATAAGATCATAAGTGATCTTAAGACTGGATAGGATCATAAGACTGGATAGACTTGGTTTATACTCTCTAGAATTTAGAAGATTGAGAGGGGATCTTATAGAAACTTACAAAATTCTTAAGGGGTTGGACAGGCTAGATGCAGTAAGATTGTTCCCGATGTTAGGGAAGTCCAGGACAAGGGGTCACAGCTTAAGGATAAGGGGGAAATCCTTTAAAACCGAGATGAGAAGAACTTTTTTCACACAGAGAGTGGTGAATCTCTGGAACTCTCTGCCACAGAGGGTAGTTGAGGCCACAAAGTTCATTGGCTATTTTTAAGAGGGAGTTAGATGTGGCCCTAGTGGCTAAGGGGATCAGGGGGTATGGAGAGAAGGCAGGTACGGGATACTGAGTTGGATGATCAGCCATGATCATATTGAATGGCGGTGCAGGCTCGAAGGGCCGAATGGCCTCTACTCCTGCACCTAATTTCTATGTTTCTATCCCTGGCAACTGTGGTACTATAAATCCCTGATAAGATCATGTGATAGGAGCAGATCTAGAAAATCTAGGAGGTTGCAGGTAGTGGAAGCAGGTAAGGAGACTGACAAAAACCTCCGGGAACCGCACGGAAACCTTGGGTGGGGCGCAAAGTCTCCAGAGGTTTCCGTTCAGGTTGCCTAAGTGGGACAGGGGCATACGTGTGCGGGGATCGCTGGTTGGAGCGGACCCTGTAAACTAAGGGTGTAGTCCCAATCTTCCAACCTACCTCATTGCAGACCTTGCACTTTTCTGCAGTAACTAAAGCTATAAAGCCGTAAACTATATTCTGCCCCCTGGTATTATTCTCTTTGCTTTGCCTGTTGCTTGATCAAACTCGTGTGTGTGTGTGTGTGTGTGTGTGTGTGTATGGGTTGACTTGACTTAAAGCTTTTCACAGTATTTTTGGGACTCGTGGCAATAATAAATTACCCCGAATAAATCCTCATGCCTTTTCCTCGACCTCTACCTGAAGGATGAGTGGCACAGCGGTAGAGTTGCTGCCTCACAGCGCCAGAGACCCCGGTTCAATCCTGACTCCCGGTGCTGTTTGTGTGGAGTTTGCACGTTCTCCCCGTGACCCGCGTGGGTTTTCTCCAGGCGCTCCGGTTTCCCCCCACACTCCAAAGACGTGAGTGTTTGTTGGTTAATTGGCTTTGGTGAAAATTGTACATTGTCCCTAGTGTGTGTAGGATAGTGTTAGTGTGCGGGGATCGCTGGTCTGCATGGACTCGGTGTGCCGAAGGGCCTGTTTCCGCGCTGTATCTCAAAACTAAACTAAACTAAAGTGAATTCCGCTGCTTCGAGGCAGTTCCAGAGGCTGTTTGAGCGTTTGTTTCTTACCACACCTTATCTCCAACAGGAAGAAACTCGCTGTAAAACCACCCTGCCCTCTCACAGTGTCGCAACTTTTAAACTGACTGCTCTTCCGGCCAAACAGGGAAAGAGAGGAAGAAAAAAACTGCCTCTGTCATATCGAGGTTTAGTTTAGTTTACACATACAGCGCGGAAACAGGCACTAGATGCTGCCTGACCCAGTGCTCCAGCACTCTGTGAAACGTCACCTATCCATGTTCTCCACAGATGCTGCCTGACCCGCTGAGTTACTCCAGCATTTTGTGTCTATCATCATAATGAACCAGCATCGTATCGGGCTGAAACTCTTCTGGAAATAGGCAACGTTTCGGGCCGAAACCCGGAAGGGTTTCGGCCCGAAACGTTGCCTATTTCCTTCACTCCACAGATGCTGCTGCACCCGCTGAGTTACTCCAGCACTCTGTGAAACGTCACCTATCCATGTTCTCCACAGATGCTGCCTGTCCCGCTGAGTTACTCCAGCACTCTGTGAAACATCACCTATCCATGTTCTCCACAGATGCTGCCTGACCCGCTGAGTTACTCCAGCACTCTGTGAAACGTCACCTATCCATGTTCTCCACAGATGCTGCCTGACCCACTGAGTTACTCCAGCACTCTGTGAAACGTCACCTATCCATGTTCTCCACAGATGCTGCCTGACCCGCTGAGTTACTCCAGCACTCTGTGAAACGTCACCTATCCATGTTCTCCACAGATGCTGCCTGACCCGCTGAGTTACTCCAGCACTCTGTGAAACCACAGTGAGATTTTCAGTTTAGTTTAGTTTAAAGATTCAGCATGGAAACAGGCCCTTCGGCCCACCAGGGTCCGTGCTGACCAGCGATCCCCGCACATTAACACTATCATACACCCACCAGGGACCAGTTTTCATATTTACCAAGCCTATTAACCTACAAATCTGTACGTCTTTGGAGCGTGGGAGGAAACCGAAGATTTGGGAGAAAAAAACCCCACGCAGGTTGCGGGGAGAACGTACAAACTCCGTCCACTCAGCACCCGTAGTCGGGATCGAACCCGGGTCTCTGGCGCTTCATTCGCTGTAAGGCAGCAACTCTACCGCTGCGCCACCATGACCACTGTAGATTCTTTAAGGTATGCGAAGGCTTGCCACCTAAAGGGCGCCAAGGAAGTTACGAGGTATTTCATGTTGTGCCCAATTTTCCCCTTTGTTCTCAGCAGCCCGTCTGACCACGCGGTTAGGGCGATGTTTCAATAGACAACAGGTGCAGGAGTAGGCCATTCGGCCCTTCGAGCCAGCACCGCCATTCAATGTGATCATGGCTGATCATCCCCAATCAGTACCCCGTTCCTGCCTTCTCCCCATATCCCCTGACTCCGCTATCTTTAAGAGCCCTATCTAGCTCTCTCTTGAAAGCATCCAGAGAGAACCTGCCTCCACCGCCCTCTGAGGCAGAGAATTCCACAGACTCACCACTCTCTGTGAGGAAAAAGTGTTTCCTCGTCTCCGTTCTAAATGGCTTACTCCTTATTCTTAAACTGTGTGTGTGTGGCCCCTGGTTCTGGACTCCCCCAACATCGGGAACATGTTTCCTGCCTCTTAACCCTGAATAATCTTATATGTTTCAATAAGATCCCCTCTCATCCTTCTAAATTCCAGAATGTGTACAAGCCCAGACGCTCCATTCTCTCAGCATATGACAGTCCCGCCATCCCGGGAATTAACCTGGTGAACCTACGCTGGGCCCCCTCAATAGCAAGAATGTCCTTCCTCAAATTTGGAGACCAAAGCTGCACGAAAACGTTCAGGTCGGGACCCTTCCTCAGCTCGGTTGTAATAGATGGAAGAAAACTTGAAGAGAGGAGAGGCAGGACAAAGGTGGACATGGGCGAGGGATGTTTTTGTTGGCCAGATGGTTGAAACAAAGGTCAGAGATAAGAGCAGAAGGCACGAGACAGGCCAGCCACCAGACAACCTCATCCCAAAGAACATACGAGTTGAACCTTCCCTGCGGGCGGCTAACGAGAAACATAGAAACATAGAAACATAGAAATTAGGTGCAGGAGTAGAGGCCATTCGGCCCTTCGAGCCTGCACCGCCATTCAATATGATCATGGCTGATCATCCAACTCAGTATCCCGTACCTGCCTTCTCTCCATACCCCCTGATCCCCTTAGCCACAAGGGCCACATCTAACTCCCTCTTAAATATAGCCAATGAACTGTGTGGCCTCAACTACCCTCTGCGGCAGAGAGTTCCAGAGATTCACCACTCTCTGCGTGAAAAAAGTTCTTCTCATCTCGGTTTTAAAGGATTTCCCCCTTATCCTTAAGCTGTGACCCCTTGTCCTGGACTTCCCCAACATCGGGAACAATCTTCCTGCATCTAGCCTGTCCAACCCCTTAAGAATTTTGTAAGTTTCTATAAGATCCCCCCTCAATCTCCTAAATTCTAGAGAGTATAAACCAAGTCTATCCAGTCTTTCTTCATTAGACAGTCCTGACATCCCAGGAATCAGTCTGGAAACAAAGAACAAACAGGAAACAAAGAACATTTAATAATCTGTACTGAAGAAGAAGGTAGGAGTACAATGGGGGTTGTGCTTTGCTTAAAGAGGGAAGTATTTTAAATGGTGTCTATAGAAATGTTTCCTAAAAGCGAACCATTTTTTAAAAATTCCTTATTTTGTCAAAGGCATTAAAGGACGTGGGGGGGGTGGAAAATGTTGTGTTCTTTATCTTAACAATGGGAGAGATATGTTGAAGAATTGGTGTTGGTGGGGCAGTGGTAGAGTTGCTGCCTCACAGCACCAGAGACCCGGGTTCGATCCCGACTACGGGTGCTGTCTGTACGTTCTCCCCGTGACCTGCGTGGGTTTTCTCCGGGTGCTCCGGTTTTCTCCCACACCCCAAAGGCGTACAGGTTTGTCGCTTAATTGGCTTGGTGTAAATGTAAAATTGTCCCTAACGTGTGTGTGTGTATAGGATAGCGTTAGTGTGCGGGGGTCGCTGGTCGGCGCGGACTCGGTGGGCCGAAGGGGCCTTTTTGCGCGCTGTAGCTCCAAACTAAACTAAACTAAACGGCCTGAGTTTTAACATTCCAAGTTAGCTTCGTAAAATTTGAAAAATTCCTTTGCGTCATCGAGGTGAACTTCCCCTTTTTGCTTCCTCATCTCTCTCCAAGCATATCCTGGACCTTGTTCTGTTGTGTCATTGTCATTTTGCAATTCGTTTGTGCCAATTAAATCTAGTCCGGCACGGTGGTGCAGCGGGTAGAGCTGCTGCCTCACAGCGCCGGAGACCCGGGTTCGATCCCGACCACGGGTGCTGTCTGTACGGAGTTTGCACGTTCTCCCCGTGACCTGCGTGGGTTTTCTCCGGGTGCTCCGGTTTCCTCCCACGATCCAAAGACGTGCAGGTTTGTAGGTTAATTGGCTTCGGTAAGATTGTAAAATGTCCAAGTGATTGGAGAAAAATTAGGCCATTCGGCCCATCAAGTCTACTCCACCATTCAACCATGGCTGATCTATCTCTCCCTCCTAACCCCTGACGCCCGTACTAATCAAGAATCTATCTATCAGAAGTCAGGAGAAGGGTCTCGACCTGAAACGTCACCCATTCCTTTTCTCCAGAGATGCTGCCTGTCCAGCTGAGTTACTCCAGCATTTTGTGTCTGTCACCATTGACACGGTGTCTTGGGACATTCCATGGTATTTCACACCCAATTTGATACTTCTCCAATTTTGCTACTGTTTTAGGAAGTTTGTGGCCAATCTGTACATGGTCGACTACCTTCAATGTCGTTGTCGAGTGAGCAATTATCTGTTTCCCAGAACGCCAAGGAATCTGTGGCCTCCGTTTCTCAAATTCCGATGTGTACTACTTGTGTGCATGTTTTGCGGTCTATTGCCTCGCCAAGAAGATGTCATCCCGTCGACACGCGCCCCCCTCGCGCGAGCTTTGCGTGAGGTGGAGCTGCGGTTAAAATGAGTTGTGGGTTTGGTTCAATTGGGCAAAATGGCTGCCGGCGTGTTCTAAAATGGCTGCCGGCGTGGTCTAAAATGGCTGCCTGCGTAGTCAAGATGGCTGACGGCCAGGGCAAAATGGCCACCGTGTGGTTAAGATGGCTGCCGGCATGGTCTAAAATGGTTACTGGCCAAGGCAAAATGGCCACCGGGTGTGGTCAAGATGTCTGACCCGTGATCAAAACACAGCCACTGTTTGTTAAGATCACATTTTGATAACTGTTTTTCTTTTCCATCGCAGAGCTGTGGGTAAAACCTGCCTCTTGATCAGCTACACGACAAACGCCTTTCCTGGCGAGTACATCCCAACTGTGTAAGTACCTGGGTGTGCGCGCGGGCAACACAGTAGTCCCAGAAAGAACCACTAACTCTGCATCCAGGGGCCCACAGGAGACGTCCACTGGGCCCACTCATTGCACCCTTGTTTTCCTGCTCCTCTCAGCACCAACTAGTTGGCTGCCTTTGTCGAATTCCCCTTCTCCACTGGGTGTAGGGATGTGTGTGTGTGTGTGTGTGTGGGGGGGAGTTGCAGGCACTTTTTTTCCTTCTTCCAAATAGGCTTTAAAGTAATAATTATGAACCATGCTCCTCTGAAAGTCCGTGACGCGTCTTAAAGCGCTTGCATCCCCAGAGATATGGGTTCGATCCCGACTACGGGTGCTGTCTGTACGGAGTTTGCACGTTCTCCCTGTGACCCGCGTGGGTTTTCTCCGAGATCTTCGGGCCCCCCCCCCCACGCTCCAAAGACGTGCAGGTTTGTAGGTTAATTGGCTTGGTGTAAATGTAAAATTGTCCCTCGTGTGTGTAGGATAGTGTTAACGTGCGAGGATCGCTGGTCGGCACGGACTCGGAGGGCCGAAGGGCCTGTTCCCCGCTGTATATCTGAATTAAGACTAAACTAAACTAAACACAGATGAACAAACACACCTCAATCCCACCCCATGGTAGATAAACAGATGTCCTGTTACCCTTTCGTCATCATTTTATTGTGTTACAATTCTATTTGTGTTTCACGCCAGGTTCGACAACTACTCAGCCAATGTTATGGTGGACGGGAAGCCGGTGAACCTGGGGCTGTGGGATACAGCTGGACAAGAAGACTATGACAGACTCCGGCCTCTCTCCTACCCACAAACAGTGCGTACACCCTCTTACCCAGAACCATATAACCATATAATCATATAACAATTACAGCACGGAAACAGGCCATCTCGACCCTTCTAGTCCGTGCCGAACACATATTCTCCCCTAGTCCCATATACCTGCGCTCAGACCATAACCCTCCATTCCCTTCCTATAACTATCCAATTTATTTTTAAATGATAAAAACGAACCTGCCTCCACCACTTCCACTGGAAGCTCATTCCACACAGCTACCACTCTCTGAGTAAAGAAGTTCCCCCTCATGTTACCCCTAAACTTCAGTCCCTTAATTCTCAAGTCATGTCCCCTTGTTTGCATCTTCCCTACTCTCAGTGGGAAAAGCTTTTCCACGTCAACTCTGTCTATCCCTCTCATCATTTTAAAGACCTCTATCAAGTCCCCCCTTAACCTTCTGCGCTCCAAAGAATAAAGCCCTAACTTGTTCAACCTTTCTCTGTAACTTAGTTGTTGAAACCCAGGCAACATTCTAGTAAATCTCCTCTGTACTCTCTCTATTTTGTTGACATCCTTCCTATAATTAGGCGACCAAAATTGTACATGGAACAGTACAGCATCTGGGCAGGCCCTTCTCTCTGACTCCAATGCTTCTATCTCCTTTCCGCACTTAGTACACCGATCTGCCAATCCATCACCTTCACCTGAAACCCTTTTCCGGTCCCACCTCCTTTCCAGCTCGAGATACAGCACGGAAACAGGCCCTTCGGCCCTCTGAGTCCATGGCGACCCTCATTCACCCATTCACGCTAGTCTAGTGCAGTTTAGTTTTGAGAGACAGCGCGGTAACAGGCACTTCGGCCCACCGAGTCCGTGCCGACCAGCGATCCCCGCACATTAACACTGTCCTACATACACTAGGGCAGGTTTACAATAACATCAAGCCAATTTACCCCCAAACCTATACGTCTTTGGAGTGTGGGAAGAAACCAAAGTTCTCGGAGAAAAACCCACGTCATTGACATTTTTCCTGCATCTAGCCGTTCCAATCCCTTAAGAATTTTATTTGTTTCCATAAGATCCCCTCTCGTCCATCTAAATTCTGGTGAATTTAAGCCCAGTCGATCCCGCCATCTCGGGAATTAACCTGGTTTTCCTCTCTTTCTAGGACGTGTTCTTGATCTGTTTCTCGCTGGTCAGTCCTGCGTCGTTCGAGAACGTTCGCGCCAAGGTGAGTTTCGTCACGTTTCGTGGCGGCGGTGGGTTCTCAGCGCTCCAAGTGCGCTCTAATGGCTCGATCGTGCCTCAATTGTGGCGATTTAGGGCGGCACGGTGGCGCAGCGGTAGAGTTGCTGCCTCACAGTAGCGGAGACCCGGGTTCCATCCCGACTACGTGTGCTGACTGTACGGAGTTTGCACGTTCTCCCCGTGACCTGCGTGGGTTTTCTCCGAGATCTTCGGTTTCCAAAGACATACAGGTTTGTAGGTTCATTGGCTTTTCGTAAATGTAAAATTGTCCCTCATGTGTGTAGGATAGTGTTAGTGTGCAGGGATCGCTGGTCGGTGCGGACTCGGTGGGCCGAAGGGCCTATGTCCATGCTGTATGTGTAAAAATCTAAAAAATCTAAAAAAATCTGCACAGCGAAATTCTTCTGGCATGTTTCATTTTTGTTTACTTTAAAGATACAGCACGGAAACAGCCCCTTCGGCCCACCTAGTCTGTGCCGGCCAGCGATCCCTGCACACTAACACTATCCTACACACACTAGGGACAATTTACAATTTTTACTGAAACCAATCAACCTACAAACCTGTGCGTCTTTGGAGTGTGGGAGGAAACCGGAGCACCTGGAGAAAACCCACGCAGGTCACGGGGAGAAGGTGCAAACTCCGTACAGACAGCGCCCGTAGTCGGAATCGAACCTGTTATCTCTGGCGCTGCCTCACTCTACCGCTGCACCACCGTGCATTCAACACCCCAAATGTTGAATCTAACGTTGCCTTGGACAAGGCAGGAGGGGGGGGCAGGGTGGGGGGGTTGGTTGGTTGCCAGGGGAGGGGGGTGGTTGGTTGCCAGGGGAGTGGGGAGGATGGGCAGGGGAGGGGGGTTGGTTGCCAGGGGAGCGGGCTGGTTGGTTGCCAGGGGAGGGGGGTGGTTGGTTGCCAGGGGAGGGGGGAGGTTGGTTGCTAGGGGAGGGGGGAGGTTGGTTGCCAGGGGAGCGGGCTGGTTGGTTGCTAGGGGAGGGGGGAGGTTGGTTGCCAGGGGAGGGGGGTGGTTGGTTGCTAGGGGAGGGGGGTGGTTGGTTGCCAGGGGAGCGGGCTGGTTGGTTGCTAGGGGAGGGGGGAGGTTGGTTGCCAGGGGAGGGGGGTGGTTGGTTGCCAGGGGAGCGGGGAGGTTGGTTGCTAGGGGAGCGGGGTGGTTGGTTGCCAGGGGAGGGGGGTGGTTGGTTGCCAGGGGAGCAGGGAGGTTGGTTGCTAGGGGAGGGGGGGTGGTTGGTTGCCAGGGGAGCGGGGAGGTTGGTTGCCAGGGGAGCGGGGTGGTTGGTTGCCAGGGGAGGGGGATGGTTGGTTGCCAGGGGAGCGGGGAGGTTGGTTGCTAGGGGAGTGGGGAGGATGAGCAGGGGGCACAGGTTAGCTGATGGCTCTACCCCTTCGTGCTACAGTGGTACCCCGAGGTGCGGCATCACTGCCCAAGCACCCCCATCATCCTGGTGGGCACCAAGCTGGATCTGAGGGACGACAAGGACACCATTGAGAAGCTGAAGGAGAAGAAGCTGGCTCCCATTACCTATCCACAAGGACTGGCCATGACCAAGGAGATCGGTAGGTCGAGACCTGCACTGCATCACCCCACACATGTAGACCCGCTCCAGACTCAGGAGTGTTTCTCTGCCTCTATCCCAATAACAGAACAATCTCTTGCAGCCTCCGCTCAGTCCATCTTAACCAACCTGATCTCCCGGTGGCCTAGAACTTCAACTCCCCCTCCCATTCCCACACTGACCTTTCTGTCAATAGACAATACACAATAGGTGCAGGAGTAGGCCATTCGGCCCTTCGAGCCAGCACCGCCATTCAATGTGATCATGGCTGATCATCCCCAATCAGTACCCCGTTCCTGCCTTCTCCCCATATCCCCTGACTCCGCTATCTTTAAGAGCCCTATCCAGCTCTCTCTCGAATGTATCCATAGAACTGGCCTCCACTGCCCTCTGAGGCAGAGAATTCCACAGACTCACAACTCTCTGTGTGGAAAAAGTGTTTCCTCGTCTCCGTTCTAAATGGCTAACTCCTTATTCTTAAACTGTGTGTGTGTGGCCACCGGTTCTGGACTCCCCCAACATCGGGAACATGTTTCCTGCCTTTCTGTCCTGGGCCTCCTCCATTGTCAGAGTAAGGCCCAGCGCAAATTGGAGGAACAGCACCTCGTATTTCACTTGGGCAGCTTGCACCCCAGCGGTAGGAACATTGACTTCTCTAACTTCAAGTAGCCCTTGCTTTCCCTCTCCTCCCCCTTCCCAGTTCTTCTGACTGTCACCACCTACATTCTATGTGTCCCGCCCCCTCCCCTGACTCTCAGTCTGAAGAAGGGTCTCCACCCGAAACGTCGCCCATTCCTTCCCTCCAGAGATGCTGCCTGTCCCGTTGAGTTACTCCAGCATTTTGTGTCTACCTTCGATTTAAACCAGCATCTGCTGTGATGTCTTACGGATTTTTTTTAAGTTGTCCCACACATTTTCATAGTTCCATCTTTAAAAAAAAAAATTGCTTTATTGCATTCTGCAAGACTTTCTTATTAAGTTCCTAAGTGATTGGTGCAGAACTAGGCCATTCGGCCCATCAAGTCTACTCCGCCATTCAATCGCGGCTGGTCTATCTCTCCCTTCTAACCCCATTCTCCTGCCTTCCCGTACTAATCAAGAATCTATCTATCTCTGCCTTGAAAGTATCACTGACTTGGCCTCCACGGCCTTCTGTGGCAAAGAATTCCACAGATTCACCACCCTCTGACTAGTTAGATATTGGTGAGTGACATTGGCGACTCGGTTAGCCATGCCGACTCCTGGCGTGGCCCGCCATCTGGTCTACACCACCCTCTGGTGGCTGCGCTCTGCTGGTGCAGCCTGGTTTTGCACTTTCCACTGACTGACCCCTTATTCTTAAACTGTGTGTGGCCCCTGGTTCTGGACTCCCCCAACATCTGGAACATGTTTCCTGCCTCTAGCGTGTCCAATCCCTTAATCATTTTTCCTTCGCTCCATAGATGCTGCTGCACCCGCTGAGTTTCTCCAGCTTTTTTTGTGTACCTTCGATTTTCCAGCATCTGCAGTTCCTTCTTAAACCCTTAATAATCTTATATGTTTCAATACGGTCCCCTCTCACCCGTCTAAACTCCAGTGTGCACGAGCCCAGTGTGGGTGGAAACCGGAGCACCCGGAGGAAACCCACGCAGGTCACGGGGAGGACGTGCGAACTCCACAGGCCAGGATCGAACGTACCTAGGGGGGTCTCTGGTGCAGTGAGGCAGCGCCACTGTGCCGGGCTCAAGCACTGACTGCTGTGGGATCTTTGGTCACCAAAATGGCGGTGACTACTCCACTGTCGAGGTCAAGGATCCTATAGCGGAGCAAGATAGACCACTCCTGCTAAATGCAACGGGTTGACGTGTAGTACGCAACGGAGCGGAACGTGGGCCTTTTTGTCATCCATTTCCGTAACCGGACCCCACCCGACCCGACTCGCAGTGTAATCAACATTGTGGGGGAACACTTTGTGTTAACAAATTAAAATTCTGAAAATGAGAAGATTTTTACCAAATAACTATTATTTTGACGAGGATGTTTCCGTAACGGCTTCCATCTCCGCACTAGTATCTTTGCTCCGCTACGGGATCCTTGGTGCGGAGACGGAAGCCGGTTACGGAAATGGGGCTGAAAATCACCCATGGATCTGCCCATGACCGTACTAGGTCTTTTTCGTTGAGTGGCCTATCTTGCTCGCTGTAGGATCGTTGGTCGAGGCAGCTGCTGATTTTTTGTTTCTCCTCTCTCGTTTGGGAAAGGCTCCATGAGGTACCTGGAGTGCTCGGCCCTGACCCAGCGGGGACTAAAGACTGTGTTCGACGAAGCTATACGTGCCGTGCTTTGCCCAGCTCCTGAGGAGAGGTCCAAGAAGAGCTGCCTCCTACTCTGAAGGTACGTGGCTTTGCTTTGGGCTAAGCCCACTCTAATATCTCTCTACTATGAGTATAGGATATACTCCTCAGATCCTGGTGAACTCCTACCGCTGCACCATCGAGAGCATCCTTACCAACTGCATCACAGTATGGTATGGCAACTGCTCTGTCTCCGACCGGAAGGCATTGCAGAGGGTGGTGAAAATTGCCCAACGCATCACCGGTTCCACGCTCCCCTCCATTGAGTCTGTCCAAAGCAAGCGCTGTCTGCGGAGGGCGCTCAGCATCGCCAAGGACTGCTCTCACCCCAACCATGGACTGTTTACCCTCCTACCATCCGGGAGGCGCTACAGGTCTCTCCGTTGCCGAACCAGCAGGTCGAGGAACAGCTTCTTTCCGGCGGCTGTCACTCTACTAAACAACGTACCTCGATGACTGCCAATCACCACCCCCCCCCCCCCCCCCCCGGACACTTATTATTTTTTTTATTCAAATCGTTTGCTATGTCGCTCTTCAAGGGAGATGCTAAATGCATTTCGTTGTCTCTGTACTGTACACTGACAATGACAATTAAAATTGAATCTGAATCTGAATCTGAGGAGCAGAGAGGTTCTACTGCAGTTGTACAGGGTCTTGGTGAGACCACACCTGGAGTATTGCGTACAGTTTTGGTCTCCAAATCTGAGGAAGGACATTATTGCCATAGAGGGAGTGCAGAGAAGGTTCACCAGACTGATTCCTGGGATGTCAGGACTGTCTTATGAAGAAAGACTGGATAGACTTGGTTTATACTCTCTAGAATTTAGAAGATTGAGAGGATATCTTATAGAAACTTACAAAATTCTTAAGGGGTTGGACAGGCTAGATGCAGGAAGATTGTTCCCGATGTTGGGGAAGTCCAGGACAAGGGGTCACAGCTTAAGGATAAGGGGGAAATCCTTTAAAACCGAGATGAGAAGAACTTTTTTCACACAGAGAGTGGTGAATCTCTGGAACTCTCTGCCGCAGAGGGTAGTCGAGGCCAGTTCATTGGCTATATTTAAGAGGGAGTTAGATGTGGCCCTTGTGGCTAAGGGGATCAGAGGGTATGGAGAGAAGGCAGATACGGGATACTGAGTTGGATGATCAGCCATGATCATATTGAATGGCGGTGCAGGCTCGAAGGGCCGAATGGCCTACTCCTGCACCTAATTTCTATGTTTCTATGTTTACTGTGGTGCAGCGGGTAGAGCTGCTGCCTCCCAGCGCCAGAGACCCGGTTCGAACCTGACTACGGGCCATGTCCCTATGGAGTTTGACATCACAGGAACATAGAAAATAGGTGCAGGAGTAGGCCATTCGGCCCTTCAGGCCAGCACCCACCATTCAGTATAATCGTGGCTGATCATCCTGAATCAGTACCCCGTTCCTGCTTTCTCCCCATATCCCTAACGCATTGGGTATTATCTTGCACGAGGACTTCACCTTGCACTAAACATTATTCCCTTGTCATGTATCTGTACACTGTGGACGGCTCGATTGTAATCATGTATTGTCTTTCCGTTGACTGGTTAGCACGCAACAAAAGCTTTTCGCTGTACCTCGGTACACGTGACAATGAACTCAAGTGGCGCAGCGGTAGAGTTGCTGCCTCACAGCGCCAGGGACCCGGGTTCGATCCCGACTACGGGTGCTGTCTGTACGGAGTTTGTACATTCTCCCCGTGAACCTGCATGGGTTTTCTCCGGGATCTCCAGTTTCCTCCCACACTCCAAAGTAGGACAGGTTTGCAGGCTAATTGACTTTGTATAAATGTAAAATTGTTCCCAGTGTGTGTGGGGTAGTGTTAGTGTGCGGGGATCGCTGGTCGGTACTGACTCGGTGGGCCGAAGGGCCTGTTTCCACGCTGTATCTCTAAATGAAACTAATAAAAATATTAGACTACACAACACCTCTGTAACTCTTCTTTTGTTTTACCATTACAGCTGTTTGGAGGCCACAAGTCAAGGAATTTCACCAAATGTTCATTCTTCAAGCCTAACGCCAATTTTCGAAGCAATTTCTGTACCATATTCTATGTCGTAACGTTACGGTTTACTGAGAAGATTCTTCTGGAGAAGTATTTCATTGCAAAGTTTTTTTTTTGTACATTTATAGGTCGATCACGAAATAAATTTCTATTTTTTGCTTGTGTATTTGATGTTAAGGGGCTGTCCCACTGTACAAGCTAATTCAAGAGTTCTCCCGAGTTTCCCCTGATTCAAACTCGGGGAATTACGGTAATGGCCGCTCGTAGGTACTCGGGGCTCTCGTGGACATTTTTCACCATGTTGAAAAGTCTTCCCGAGCTTACCGCGTTTCCCGATTACCTGCCATTAGCGTTACGAGCCGCTAAGAGACGTCCCGAGCTCCGACGTACCCGCTATGTACATTCTACATACTTACCACGAGTTTGATTTTTTTTTTACCTTGGGAGAGCCCTTGAATTACTCGTACAGTGGGACAGCCCTTTAAGTCTCGACTCAATTTAGCAGGAGGAGTGCACTTTGCCAATCAGTTGAGATCGCAGTAGTTTACATCTTAGTGTGTGAGTAACATACCTTCGTAATACGGGAAGCTAAATATATTTTTCAAATCATTTTCTTCTGCTTGCTGGGCCCTCCATCACCAATCTCGATCAAGCCAAGATACCTGTAAGCAAAATATTTTTTGACATGCAAAGGGTTTTTAATACTGAAAAAATATATATTTCCAATCAACTATCAACGAATTGGCTCCGTTTTTTTGCACCGTCCTGCAATTATTGAGCTTTTAACAGATTGCCACAAGATGTTGGAGTAACTCAGCGGGACAGGCAGCATCTCTGGAGAGAAGGAATGGGTGACGTTTCGGATCGAGACTGGTGGTGCAGCGGTAGAGTTGCTGCCTCACAGCGCCGGAGACCCGGGTTCGATCACGACTACGGGCGCTGTCTGTACGAAGTTTGTACGTTCTCCCCGTGACCTGCGTGGGTTTTACTCCGAGGTCTTCGGTTTCCTCCCACACTCCAAAGACGTGCAGGTTTGTAGGTTAATTGGCTTGGTGTAAATGTAAATTGTCCCTAGTGTGTGTAGGATAGTGTTAGTGTGCGGGGATCAGTGGTCGGTGCAGACTAGGTGGGCTGAAGGGCCTGTTTCCGCGCTGTATCTCTAAACTAAACTAAGCTCTTCTTCAGACTAGACCCGAAATGTCACCCATTCATTCCTTCTCCCCAGAGATGCTGCCTGTCCCGCCGAGTTACTCCAGCATTCTGTGTCTTATCTTCGGTGTAAACCAGCACCTGCAGTTCCTTCCTGCACCTTTAACACGATTGCAGTAGATTTGCAGAAGGGATGGGAATCCGGGAGGGGGGGAAATACAGCACAGGAACAGGCCCTTCGGCCCACCACGGCTGTGCTGAACAGGATGCCAGGATAAAGTAATCACACCTGCTTGCATTCTCTGCATAGCCCTGAGCCCAAAAGCTTCTTAAAGTTCACTACTGCAAGCCAGACTTCACTTTCAAAAGAGTCGAGGGTGTTTTATTGCTGTAGGTACCAACAAGGGAACAGTGACATTCTTCCTTGCAGCAGCTTACCAGGCTTGCAAGCTCAATACATACAGATAATATATAATAAAACACAAAATAAAATCCATCAATTAACACTGATGCAAAATGCCAAAGTCTTTAATACAATCGGAAACATTTCTTTCCTCCTCCCCTGGGGAGACCTAGACCTTTTGAGATCCTTGACGTTCGAATCTCCGGAGTTGGTTTCCGATGGGGATACAGCAAGTTCTCCCCCCCCCCCCTAATCTTCCCCCAGTTATGTTGCCCATCAGGGTTTCAAACGTCTCCTGGTTATTCCCCTGTCCCACTTAGGAAACCTGAACGGAAACCTCTGGAGACTTTGCACCCCACCCAAGGTTTCCGTGCGGTTCCCGGAGGTTGCAGGTGGTTGCCGGAGGTTGCAGGTAGTGGAAGCAGGTAGGGAGACTGACGAAAACCTCCGGGAACCGCACGGAAACCTTGGGTGGGGCGCAAAGTCTCCAGAGGTTTCCGTTCAGGTTTCCTAAGTGGGACAGGGGCATGTAACTCTGCTGCGCTGATAGGATTGACCCAGATCGTTTTGTGCCTCCTTGCACCAGCTGAAGCAGCTTGGTGGGTCCTTGCATCTTTCTTTCTCGACGATTCTGATGCTGTTGCCAACCTGCTAAATCACGGTATATATTATTTGAAAAAGAGTTATATGGACTTGAGGTTGGTGCTTGTGCTTCGACCTGTCTGAAAGCAAGCACCTTTGTTGATGCCGTTTTTTTTTCTAATAAAATGAGCTCTTCTGAAACTGTGTGGCCCAACCTGTCTCTGTTTGGTTGTCCAATCTGGTTTTCCAGTCCGAGGTTACGGGGAGAGCTAGATAGGGCTCTTAAAGCTAGCGGAGTCAGGGGATATGGAGAGAAGGCAGGAACGGGGATGATCAGCCATGATCAGAATGAATGGCGGTGCTGGCTCGAAGGGCCGATTGGCCTACTCCTGCACCTGTTGTCTATTGAGAAGAGGAGAATTGGGTTGAGAGGGAAGGAAAGATCAGCCATGATTGGATGACAGGGTACACTTGATCATAAGGTCATAAGTGATAGTAGCAGAATTAGACCATTCGGCCCATCAAGTCTACTCCGCCATTCAATCATGGCTGATCTATCTCTCCCTCCCAACCCCATTCTCCTGCCTTCTCCCCATAACCCCTGACACCCGCACTAATCAAGAATCTATCTATCTCTGCCTTAAATGTATCCACTGACTTGTGGCCTCCACAGCCGCCTGTGGCAATGAATTCCACAGATTCACCACCCACTGTCTAAAGAAATTCCTCCTCATCTCTTGTGATGGAGTCAAGGGAAGAGCGTTCACTCTTGGTCCTGTTTCCACCAATTCTTTCCACCACCACGCACAAGAAGCGACAAGTCAGACGCCATTGCATGCAGATGCCGAGAAGTTCTAATCTTGTGTGTGGTCTCGATAAGAAGATCTCCTTCCTAAAGGAATGCCCTTTAATTCTGAGACTGTGCCCTCTGGTCCTAGACTCCCCCACAAGTGGAAACATCCTCTCCACATCCACTCTATCCTGGCCTTTCACTGTTCTGTACGTTTCAATGAGGTCCCCCTCTTCATTCTTTCCAACTCCAGCGAGTACAGGCCCAGTGCCGATAAATGCTCATCATATGATATGGACCCTCTCCAGAGCCAGCACATCCTTCCTCAGATATGGTGTCTAAAAACTGCTTACAGTACCCCAAATACGGCCTGACCAGCGCCTTATAGAGTCTTGACATTACATCCCTGATCCACACCCACAGTTGTGTTCCTACAACATGGGTGAGCTGGGTTGAACTGCCTGCCTCCGTGATGTATGACTCTATGGCAGTCACGGTGGAGCAGCGGTAGAGTTGCTGCCTCACAGCGCCAGGGACCCTGGTTCGATCCCGACCACGGGCGCTGTCTGTACGGAGTTTGCACCTTCTCCCCGTGACCTGCGTGGGTTTTCTCCGGGCGCTCCGGTTTCCTCCCACATTCCAAAGACGTGCGGGTTTGTAGGTTAATTGGCTTGGTGTATGTGTAAAATGTCCCTGAGTGGGTGTGGGATAGTGTTAGTGTGCGGGGATCGCTGGTCGGCAGGGACTCGTTGGGCTGAAGGGCCTGTTTCCGCGCTGTATCTCTAAACTAAACTAAACGAAGCCTAAGAACTCTTTGTCAGTTTAAAAGAACACAATGTTCCAGGGGTTTAGGACTGATTTCATCCATACTGATTGTGTAAAGGGTAGTTAACCCCTGGAGTGGAATGACATTTAGAATCCCACCGCTACAAAAATTCGGACAAGCGCTCCCCTTATCATGTATCTGTACGCTGTGGACGGCTCGATTGTAATCATGTATTGTCTTTCCGCTGACTGGTTAGCGCGCAACAAAAGCTTTTCACTGTACCTCAGTACACGTGACAATAAACTAAACGGAACTGAACTGAACATACAGTATCTCAGCTAGGCATTGGAGGCAGAGAGAAAGACATTGGGAGTCTAGGAGCAGGGGAAGGTTGAACCCCAGTCATTTCTTGCCATTGACTCGTAACGCAAAATTTATTTTCTCCGCTATATCTTGTTTCCACGGCAACTGAGATGTATGCTTTGTTGCCAAGGACAGGCGTTGAAATCCGCTGAATGAGCCGTAATACTTTCTCAGGGTCTAGGATAATCATCTTGACATTTCCAATCATTTAATAGGGATAGAGTGGTCCCCATTAGCTCATTACCCCGGGCTGCCATCTCGTATCAACAATATTAGCCGCTGACATAGATCGAGGGCGGGGGGTGAGGGGTGAGAGGTGGGGGAGTAAACGCCTGCCTTCTCGCTAACCCATTTCCCAAGATGCGGTAGCGCAGCGGTAGAGTTGCCGCCGCAGGAGACACGGGTTCGATCCTGACCGCGGGTGCTGTCTATACGGAGTTTGCACGTTCTCACCGTGACCCGCGTGAATGTTCTCCGAGATCTTCGGTTTCCTCCCACACTCCAAAGACGTGCGGGTTTGTAGGCTAATTGGCTTGGAGTAAATGTAAAAAGTGTCCCTAGTGTTTAGTTTATTGTCACGTGTAACGAGGTACAGTGAAAAGCTTTTGTTGCACGCTAACCAGTCAGCGGAAAGACAATACATGATTACAGTCGAGCCATTTACAGTGTACAGATACAGGATAAGGGAATAACGTTTAGTGCAAGGTAAAGCCAGCAAAGTCCGATCATGGATAGTCCGAGGGTCACCAATGAGGTAGAACCGAGATGAGAAAAACATTTTTCACACAGTGAGTGGTGAATCTGTGGAACTCTCTGCCACAGAAGGTAGTTGAGGCCACAGTTCATTGGCTATATTTAAGAGGGAGTTAGATGTGGCCCTTGTGGCTAAAGGGATCAGGGGGTATGGAGAGAAGGCAGGTACGGGATACTGAGTTGGATGATCAGCCATGATCATATTGAATGGCGGTGCAGGCTCGAAGGGCAGAATGGCCTACTCCTGCACCTATTGTCTATGTTTCTATGTTTCTAGATAGTAGTTCAGCACTGCTCTCTGGTTGTGGTAGGATGGTTCAGTTGCCTGATAACAGCTGGGAAGAAACTGTCCCTGAATCTGGAGGTGTGCGTTTTCACACTTCTGTACCTCTTGCCCGATGGGAGAGGGGAGAAGAGGGAGTGCCCGGGGTGAGACTGGTCCTTGATGATGCTGCTGGCCTTGCCGAGGCAGCGTGAGGTGTAGATGGAGTCGATGGAAGGGAGGTTGGTTTGTGCGATGGTCTGGGCTGCGATCTGAGTGTATGTAGGTGAGATAGTGCTCGTGTGCAGATATCGATGGTCGGTGTGGACTCGGTGGGTCGAAGGGCCTGTTTCCACACAGTATCTCTAGAAGAAAAGAGAATGCCCAACACTGCTCACCCCTCATCTCTCTGTCGGTACCGAGCAGAGGAAGGTTACCATATTTAGTGTAGTTTAGTTTAGAGATACAGCGCGGAAACAGGCCCTTCGGCCCACCGAGTCCGTGCCGACCAGCGATCCCCGCACACTAACACTACCCTACAGCCACTAGGGACAATTTACACACACACACCAAGCCAATTAACCTACAAACCTGCACGTCTTTGGAGTGTGGGAGGAAACCGAAGATCTCGGAGAAAACCCACGCGGGTCACGGGGAGAACGTACAAACTCCGTACAGACGGTAGGCGGCGCGGCTCTGGCCAGCAGCAGCCTCTGCAGCCTGTCCGCGTTTTTATTATTTTTTGTCTGTGTTTTTATGTAGTTTTTGTTAT
>JAWMAR010000001.1:21934273-21970310 GCA_036785375.1 Leucoraja ocellata
ATTCAAAGAGTTTGTGGCCAGGGTGAGAGGGGTCAGAGATGAGCTAAAAGAACTCACCAGGGTTCGTAGAAACAGTGGGAAAAAGAATGGACCATGCAGTGTGGGGAAAGCCGCATTGCGAGACTTAATTAGTTCCCTTCAGAACTTTAGCTTTTCACATTGCAACGGTGCCATGAATCCTGTTACTAGGGCTAGTTGGCGTCTAAACTTCTAAAGGTTGTTGCCAGCCAGTCCCCGCCTCTCTACAGTGAGGCTTGATAGGCTGCAGGGGGCTGGCCGTGGAGGGAGTTGGTGGATTTGCTGGCAGCCTGCCTTGTGAGCGATTCCCCGAGCTGCCCTTCTTCAGGCGAGACAGACAGAGACGAGAGCTGTAGCAATATTTGCGAGAGAGTTGTCAGGTCTGTTTGCAAAGACAAGGTGTTGTGTGCAGCGCTGAGACGGGAGACGCCTGCCCGCACGCACACACACACACACACACACAAATGAGAGAGCGGAGACTGAGGCAAGCAAATCTCATCTCAAACCACCTCACCGACCCCAGGTAAGACCATGGACAAATCTGGACAGAAACAGCATGCTTTTTCTGACTGCTTTTTGTGCATTTTTAAATCGAATGCCAAAGCACCTTTGCTGTTTCTACACTTAATCTGAATGCTCAGGCCATTTGGCAATGTCGTTGTTTGCATAATGTCAGAAGGAACTGCAGATGCTGGTTTAAACTGGAGACAGATAGACACACTAAATGCTGGAGTAACTCAGTGGGACAGGCAGCATCTGCGGAGAGAAGGAATGGGTGACGTTTCGGGTCGAGACCCTTCTTCAGACTGAGATTCAAGGAAGGGCGAGGCGAGAGATATAGACGTGATGGGTGATGGAGGGAAGTGTGGAACAAATGAATGAAAGAAACGATGATAAAGGCAACAGGTCATTGTTGGTTCTTCGCTAGGTGAGAACGAGAAGCTGGTGGGGGAGGGACATGGGTGGGGGAGGGATGGAGAGAGAGGGAATGCCGGGGTTACTTGAAGTTAGAAAAACCATTATAGTGCGGGAAGAGGGGAACTCTAAACATACGTACACAAAATCCTTCTTCTTAAAATAAACCTGTTTAAACCGTGTATTGGAAAATAAATGTATTCTGCCAAATAGCTGCGAAAACATCCTCTCTGCCCCAGAAGGTCGCAAAGTACCGGAGTAACTCAGCGGGACAGGCAGCATCCCTGGAGAGAAGGAACAGGTGATGTTTCGGGTCGAGACCCTTCTTTAGACTTGATATATGTATATATACATATATAGTCTTTTGTATATTATATATATAAACAAAAGTATATATACAGTAGATAGAATATTAGAATATAATTAAAGACGGAATAACTATATGTATATATTGGTGAAATGTGTATGAAATTACATATATAAATACACACACACACACACATACACACACACACACACACACACACACACACACACACACACGTACACATACATACATATATACACACACACACACACACACACACATACACACACACACATATATATGCACACATATACACACACACACATATACACATACATACATATACACACACACACACATGCACACACGCACATATACACACACACACACATACACACACGCACACATATATATGCACACATATACACACACACACACACGCACATATACACACACACACACATATACACATACATACATATATACACACACACACACGCACATATACACACACACACACACACACACACACACACACACACACACACACACACACACACACACACACACACACACACACACACACACACACACACACACACACACACACACACACATATGCACACACACACAGACTCTTATTTGCCCACATTTTATTTTCCCCTTAACAACTTTTAGAATCTGCTTTTTGTTTTTTTCTATTCTCTGACGCAAGGAAGAAAATAGTGGAACGAGACAGCTTTCTTCACCAACCTGCGAGATATCGGGGGTGGGTTGGGTTGAATTAAACAGGGGAGAGAAGGTGGGGGAGTCAGTCAGAGAGAGAGAGAGAGAGGGAGAGGGAGAGAGACAGGGAGAGGGACAAGGAGAGAGATAGAGAGAGGCAGAGGGTGGGAGAGAGAGAGAGACAAGGAGAGAGACGGAGCGAGGCAGAGAGAGGGAGGGATAGATGGAGAGAGAGAGTCTGAGACAGTGAGAGAGAAACAGAGAGAGGGAGAAAGAGAGAGAGTGTCAGGTGTGACACATTTGCTCACACCCGGTAAATTATTCTCTGCCACTTAAAATAGAAATCTTCAGAGCAGGAGGCTTTGCAGCTCAGCATCCTGTGCAAGAACTAACACCACCCCTCCTCCCTGCTCCCACACTAACACCCCCCTCTCCCCCCTTTCCCCTACTCTCTCCCCCTCACTCTCCCCCCTACTCTCTCCCCCTCACTCCCCCCCTCTCCCCTTCCCCCTCTCCCCCCTTTCCCCTACTCTCTCCCCCTCACTCTCCCCCCTACTCTCTCCCCCTCACTCCCCCCCTCTCCTTTCCCCCTCCCCCCCTCTCCCCCTCCCCCCCTCTCCCCCTCTCCCCCCTTTCCCCTACTCTCCCCCCCTCTCTCCCCCCCTCTCCTCCCCTCTCCGCCCCTACTCCAAATCTGAGGAAGGACATTATTGCCATAGAGGGAGTGCAGAGAAGGTTCACCAGACTGATTCCTGGGATGTCAGGACTGTCTTATGAAGAAAGACTGGATAGGCTTGGTTTATACTCTCTAGAATTTAGAAGATTGAGAGGGGATCTTATAGAAACTTACAAAATTCTTAAGGGGTTGGACAGGCTAGATGCAGGAAGATTGTTCCCGATGTTGGGGAAGTCCAGGACAAGGGGTCACAGCTTAAGGATAAGGGGGAAATCCTTTAAAACCGAGATGAGAAGAACTTTTTTCACACAGAGAGTGGTGAATCTCTGGAACTCTCTGCCACAGAGGGTAGTTGAGGCCAGTTCATTGGCTATATTTAAGAGGGAGTTAGATGTGGCCCTTGTGGCTAAGGGGATCAGAGGGTATGGAGAGAAGGCAGGTACGGGATACTGAGTTGGATGATCAGCCATGATCATATTGAATGGCGGTGCAGGCTCGAAGGGCCGAATGGCCTACTCCTGCACCTAATTTCTATGTTTCTATGTTTACTCTCTCCCCCTCTCTCCCCTCACTCCCCCCACTCCCCCCTACTCTCCCCCCCCCTCTCCCCCCACTCTCTCCCCCCCACTCTCTCCCCCCAACCTCTGGACAAATCCAGAAACACTCCCTGCCTGAGTGCTGACAAAAAAGAACCGCAAGTGCTGGTTTACAAAGACACAAGACACAAGGTGCTGGAGTAACTGGGCGGGGTCGGGGGCAGCACCCCTGGAGAACGTGAAGCTGGGCCCCGACCAGAAAGTGGTCACCTATCCCCGTTCTCCAGAGATGCTGCCTGACCATGCCGATTCCTCCAGCACTCTGTGTCTTGTTTCTATAAACCAACATCTGCAGTTCCTGCTTTCCAAGTTAACCTGCAATGCCTTCTCATCCTCCAGAGAAAACTACACAGGTTTTCATGGTCTAATTGGAAGGGCTGGAGGGGGGGTGATATAATATCCTTGCATTCCTGTTGTCTTAGAGATGGTCCACTGTTAAACCTTGTGTCTCTGCTCCTGAATGCAGTTAACTGCTATAGCATCTTAGTCCACTTCTACCTAATAGAATTGTCAAAAAATAAACAACAGACAAGGAATTAAAGTCATAGAGTGATACAGTGTGGAAACAGGCCCTTTGGCCCATCTTGCCCACACCGGCCAACATGTCTCTGCTATACGAGTCCCACCTGCCCATGTTTGGCCCATATCCCTCCAAACCTGTCCTGTCCATGTACCTGTCTAACTGTTTCTTAAACGTTGGGATAGTCCCAGCCTCACCTCCTCTGGCAGCTCGTTCCATACACCCACCACCCTCTGTGTGAAAAGGGGGCGGGTAGAGTTGCTGCCTCACAGCGCCAGAGACCCGGGTGCTGCCTGTACGGAGTTTGCACGTTCTCCGTGGGTTTTCTCCGGGTGCTCCGGTTTCCTCCCACGCTCCGAAGACGCGCGGCTTTGTAGGTTAAATGGCTTTCTGTAAATTGACTGCAGTGTGCGTTGGACAGTGTTAGTGTGCGGGGATCGCTGGCCAGCGCGGACTCGGTGGGCCCACAATCCGTGTTGGTCAGCCTGGGCAAGTCGGACCGACGGGCAGCTGTTTCCACCCGGAGACAGTCACAAAAAGCTGGAGTATCTCAGCGGGACTGGCAGGCAGCATCTCTGGAGAGAAGGAACGGGTCGAGACCCTTCTTCAGACCGTGAGGATTAGGGTGTACATTCCAGAGCGTGATGATCTAACGACTGATGGATGACACACCCGCTGTTTGTGGAGGCTGTTGACACACAGATGGTTGATAGCACTGTTTACACAGTACGTCAACATTAGCCACACCTCACAGGGTGAGAACTGATACTGAAGTTAGACGCAAAAAGCCGGAGTAACTCAGCAAATATAATCCAGACTCAGTACCCCATTTCTGCTTTTTCCCCACATCCCTTGATTCTGTTAGCCCTAAGGACTAAATCGATCTCTCTATTGAATACATCCATTGAGGTAGATAGTAGTTCAGCACCGCTCTCTGGTTGTGGTGGGATGATTCAGTTGCCTGATAACAGCCGGGAAGAAACTGTCCCTGAATCTGGAGGTGTGCGTTCGTTTTCACACTTCTGTGCCTCTTGCCCGATGGGAGAGGGGAGAAGAGGGAGTGGCCGGGGTGAGACTGGTCCTTGATGATGCTGCTGGCCTTGCCGAGGCAGCGTGAGGTGTAGATGGAGTCAAGGGAATGGTCTGGGCTGCGTCCACAATTCGCTGCGATTTTGTGCGGGTTTTGGCTGGAGCTGTTCCCAAACCATGCTGTGATGCATCCCAACAAAATGCTTTCCTTGGTTCAGCAGTACAGGCAGATGTACGTGAGACTGGTGTTGTGATTTATGAAATGCCAAGCTCAGTTTAACATTTAGCCTGTGTTTAAGAAGGAACTGCAGATGCTGGAAAATCGAAGGTGCACAAAAAAGCTGGAGAAACTCAGCGGGTGCAGCAGCATCTATGAGGAGAACTTCTTCAAGGTAGGCAGCGTAAGGTGTAGATGGATGTCTGAAGAAGGGTTTTGGCCCGAAACGTTGCCTATTTCCATCGCTCCATAGATGCTGCTGCACCCGCTGAGTTTCTCCAGCTTTTTTGTGTACCTTTAACATTTAGCCTGTTGGGTTCAAGCCAGTGTCAACACCAGATACTTAGTGGATCATTGTCCACTTAAAACGCACACTGCCAGAGTAAGGCTACCACAGGCTGCTGCCCCATTCACCCGCAGTGACCGACAACAGATCCACTTGTCCCCTTCATCATAGTTGCCCAGAAGATAGACACAAAAAAAAGCTGGAGTAACTCAATAGACAATAGACAATAGGTGCAGGAGTAGGCCATTTGGCCCTTCGAGCCAGCACCGCCATTCAATGTGATCATGGCTGATCATCCCCAATCAGTACCCCGTTCCTGCCTTCTCCCCATATCCCCTGACTCCACTATCTTTAAGAGCCCTATCTAGCTCTCTCTTGAAAGCATCCAGAGAACCGGCCTCCACCGCCCTCTGAGGCAGAGAATTCCTCAGACTCACCACTCCCTGTGAGAAAAAGTGTTTCCTCGTCTCTGTTCTAAATGCGCCATCATATCGCCAAGGAATTCTCAGGGGTCCAGTAGGGTGGCACGGTGGCGCAGCGGTAGAACTGCTGCCTCACAGCGCCAGAGACCCGGGTTCAATCCCGACTACGGGCGCTGTCTGTACGGAGTTTGCACGTTCTCCCCGTGACCTGCGTGGGTTTTCTCCGAGATCTTCGGTTTACTCCCACACTCCAAAGACGTGCAGGTCTGTAGGTTAATTGTCTTGGTGTAAATGTAAATTGTCCCTAGTGTGTGTAGGACAGTGTTAGCGTGCGGGGATCGCTGGTCGGCACGGACTCGGTGGGCCGAAGGGCCTGTTTCCGCGCTGTATGTCTAAACTAAACTAAACTAAATCTGATGCCTGAGGAAAGATCGATGTTGGTTTGGGATTTCAGTTTAAGGATAAGGGGGAAATCTTTTAGGACCGAGATGTGAAAAACTTTTTTCACACGGGGAGTGGTGAATCTGTGGAACTCTCTGCCACAGAAGGTAGTTGAGGCCACAGTTCATTGGCTATATTTAAGAGGGAGTTAGATGTGGCCCTTGTGGCTAAAGGGATCAGGGGGTATGGAGAGAAGGCAGGGATGGGATACTGAGTTGGATGATCAGCCATGATCATATTGAATGGCGGTGCAGGCTCGAAGGGCCGAATGGCCTACTCCTGCACCTATTTTCTATGTTTCTGTGTGCTGCTGCCTGTAGGGGCCATTATACACAAATATTAGCCGTAGTTCCCATTTACCCGTACAAAACCAACACACAGAACTTCCACGAGAGATCAATGACATCACCCTCGTTCATCCAAATGTCAAAGGCTCTCTGTAAATGTGAAGAATATTAGGACTGCACGAGCAAATGTTAGACTTGATGCAATCTTTGCACATCCCCAATCCCTTCCACTCGTCACTCTAATTTCATGTTTCTTATAACTTGTGTTTTTCTGGATCAATTTCCCTCGTGGGACAAATATAGTTCTATCGTATCGTATTGAACTTTGCTGCTATTGGGCGCTTGTTACAATGTCAGACGTGGGGTGAGTGTGGGAATTAGTTTGCTCCAGATGCTCCGGTTTCCTCCCACATCCCAAAGGCGTGCGTGCTTGTAGGTATGTTTGTCTGAAGAAAGGTCCAGACCCAAAACGTTGCCTATTTCCTTCGCTGCCGCACCAGCTGAGTTTCCCCAGCATTTTTGTCTACCTTCGATTTTTCCAGCATCTGCAGTTCCTTCTTGAACAGTGTGTTTGTAGGTTAGTTGACCGCTCTGTAAAATTGCCCCCCCCCCCCCCCCACCACCCCCCGAAAAAAACAGTGGGATAGCATAGAACATAGTGTGAACGGGTGATCGATTGAAAGAAGGATATAGTATGGTTACAGGCCCATCGGCCCATCGAGTCCATGCTGATCATTAATGGTTCGAAGTTCAAGTTCAAGTGAGTTTATTGTCATGTGTCCCTGTATAGGACAATGAAATCTTGCTTTGCTTCAGCACACAGAACATAGTAGGCATTTACTACAAAACAGATCAGTGTGTCCATATACCATGATATAAATATATACACACATGAATAAATAAACTGATAAAGTGCAAATAACAGATAATGGGTTATTAATGTTCAGAGTTTTGTCCGAGCCAGGTTTAATAGCCTGATGGCTGTGGGGAAGTAGCTATTCCTGAACCTGGTGAGTAAGGCAAGGCAGCGCCTTTACCACCTCAGGCAATTGCGGAAATTCAGAGTGTCTCTGAGGATCCTCCAGTGCTTCTACGCAGCAGCGGTGGAAAGCATCTTGTCCGGGAACATTACAATCTGGTTCGGGAATTGCTCTGCCAAGGACAAGAAGGCTCTGCAGAGAGTAGTGCGTTCGGCCGAACGCACTATGGGAACTTCACTCACCCCCCTGCAGGAACTATACAACAAGAGGTGCAACTCCAGAGCAAATAAAATCATGAGAGACCTCTTCCACCCCTGCAACGGACTGTTCCAGCTGCTACGGTCAGGCAAACGCCTCCGTTGCCATGCAGTGAGAACGGAGAGGTTGAGAAGGAGTTTCTTCCCAGAGGCAATTCGGACTGTAAACGCCTTTCTCACCAGGGGCTAACTGTACAGAACGTTTTTCCTTCTATTATTTATTACGTAAAATAATATGTGTGTTATGATTGTGTTTAGAATTTGTTTGGTTGTTTTGTTGTTCCGCAAGCATTGCCACTTTCATTTCACTGCACATCTCGTATGTGTATGTGACAAATAAACTTGACTTGACTTGCTTGACTTGACTTGGTTGTTGCAGTCTTCAGGCTCCTGTACCTTCTACCTGAAGGTAGCAGGGAGATGAGTGTGTGGCCAGGATGGTGTGTGGGTCTTTGGTGATACTGCCAGCCTTTTTGAGGCAGCGACTGTGATAAATCTCCTCGATGGAAGGAAGGTCAGAGCCGATGATGAACTGGGCAGTGTTTAGGGCAGGGGTTCGAAGTCATCCCACTTTCTCATCCACCCCCTACACACAAGGGGGCAATTCACCTACAAACCCGCCCTTGACAACTCCACACACAGAGCACCCAAGGTCAGGATCGAACCTGGGTCCCTGGCGCTGCAAGGCAGCAACTCTTGCCACTGTGCCACCTGGATCTCGGTACCATGGTGATAATTATCCCCCTTGGTAAACATTAGTTATCTGACCATTATCGCATTTGATGTTTACGGTAGCTATCTATGTTTGTTGTCCCTTTGGAACGGAGGGAACACTTCAATTAAGAAGTGATTCATGGCTGTAAGATATGTTCTGCCTTCCTGCGGTGAGATGCAATGCACCTCTCTCTCTCTATCTGCTGAGTAGCAACGGCACGACAACTTAAACAACAGACCACACGTCTCTGATTCAGGGCAGCATGGTGGCACAGCGGTAGAGTTGCTGCCTTACAGCGCTTGCAGCACCAGAGACCAGGGTTCAATCCCATCTACAGGTGCTGTCTGTGTGGAGTTTGCACGTTTTCCCCGCGACCTGCGCGAGTTTTCTCCGACAACTCCGGTTTCCTCCCACACTCTAAAGACAAACAGGTTTGTAGTTAAAGTCTGTGGAATTCTCTGCCTCAGAGGGCGGTGGAGGCCGGTTCTCTGGATGCTTTCAAGAGAGAGCTAGATAGGTCTCTTAAAGATAGCGGAGTCAGGGGATATGGGGAGAAGGCAGGAACGGGGTACTGATTGGGGATGATCAGCCATGATCACATTGAAGGGCCAAATGGCCTACTCCTGCACCTATTGTCTATTGTCTATTAGATTGGCTTGGTATATAAATGTTTTTAAAAAGTGTCCCTAGTGTGTGTAGGATAGTGTCAGTGTGCGTGGATCGCCGGTCGACACGGACTCGGTGGGCCGAAGGGCCTGTTTCCGTGCTCCCATTCCTTCTCTCCAGAGATACTGCCTGTCCTGCTGAGTTACTCCAGCATTTTGTGTCCATGTATGTATATAAACACTCAGTAAACTTTTAGTTTTCTTGTTTATTCTATCGTTTGCTGTGTGGTATGTTTGCATATTCTGTTGTGCTGCTGCAAGTAAGAATTTCTAATGTTCTATCTGGGGATACGCACACACACACACGACAAAAAAAACTCTAAACTCTTGAAGGTACACAAAAGTGCTGGAGAAACTCAGCGGGTGCAGCAGCACCTATGGAGCAAAGGAAATAGGCGACGTTTCGGGCCGAAACCCTTCTTCAGACACATAGGGGGTGGCGGGGAGAAGGAAGGAAAAAGGAGGAGGAGGAGCCCGAGGGCTGGGGGATGGGAGGAGACAGCTCGAGGGCTAAGGAAGGGGAGACAGCAAGGGCTAACAAAATTGGGGGAATTCAATGTTCATGCCATCCGGATGCAGGCTCCCCAAGCGGAATATGAGGTGCTGTTCCTCCAATTTCCGGTGTTGCTCACTCTGGCAATGGAGGAGACCCAGGTCGGATTGGGAATGGGAGGGGGAGTTGAAGTGCTGAGCCACCGGGAGTTCAGGTAGGTTATTGCGGACTGAGCGGAGGTGTTCGGCGAAACGATCGCCCAACCTCCGCTTAGTCTCCCCGATGTAAATCAGCTGACATCTAGAGCAGCGGATGCAGTAGATGAGGTTGGAGGAGATACAGGTGAACCTCTGTCGCACCTGGAACGACTGCTTGGGTCCTTGAATGGAGTCGAGGGGGGAGGTGAAGGGACAGGTGTTGCATTTGTTGCAGTTGCAACGGAAAGTGCCCGGGGAGGGGGTGGTACGGGAGGGAAGGGAAGAATTGACAAGGGAGTTGCGGAGGGAGCGGTCTTTGCGGAAGGCAGACATGGGGGGAGATGGGAAGATGTGGCGAGTGGTGGGGTCACGTTGGAGGTGGCGAAAATGATGTAGGATTATTTGTTGTATGTGACGGCTGGTGGGGTGAAAGGTGAGGACTAGGGGGACTCTGCCCTTGTTGCGAGTGAGGGGATGGGGAGAGAGAGCAGTGTTGCGGGGTATGGAAGAGCCATCAGGCTATTAAACTTGGCTCGGACAAAACTCTGCTTATTAATAATCACTTTCTGTTATTTGCACTATACCAGGTTATTTATTCATGTGTGTATATATTTATATCATGGAATATGGACACACTGATTTGTTTTGTAGTCAATGCCTACTATGTTCTGTGTGCTGAAGCAAAGCAAGAATTTCATTGTCCTATACAGGGACACATGACAATAAACTCACTAGAGCAGTGGTTCCCAACGTGGGGTGTACGCTCCACAGGGGGGCAATTTGATTTTTAAGGGGGGCAATTGAGGAGGTCTGGGTCCAAATTTTCGTTTTTTATTTTTTAGGATTTTCCATCAGGTAAACATATGTAGTTTATGTTTCAGATGTTATTTTGAGTAAATAATTTTTTTGGGGGGGTAAAAAAGGTCTTTATTGTGTAGTTATTACATAATCCAAGGTATTGGCGTTTTAAGCTTCTTCAGCTGAAACGGAGTTCACTTTTTAAATGATAAGAATTATATATCACCACATGGGGGGGGGGGGGGCATCAGGATTTTAGAGGTGATTAGGTGGGGCATGGCCAAAAAAAGGTTGGGAACCACTGCACTAGGACATGAACTTAAACTCTTGAAGTTTGGTTAATTCACCAAAAGTTTGTATCCTTCAACTTGTCGCCCCGCCCCCCTGAGCCCTGATTGACTGCATTCAAATGATCTTCACGGCATTATGGGCGACTTGGCTCCCGCACGAATAAAAACTGTTGATGATCAAGCATTCGCGGAAAATGTGCGAATGCAATTTGTTTATTGAGGTGCAAAACGTTTGCCTGCAGTTGTAAAAGTGTAGAGCTTGTAAACGGTAACCAGCTTACCCTGATGTAACGGTGTGTGGGTGGTGGTTGGTATCGGCCGGCAGCGTTGTTTCGGCATCGTCAGTGAGGTATATCCTTACCTGTTGCATTCGTTTGCAGCAGAAAATGATGAATGGTTTCAATGAGTTGGTGATTAAACTGGCTCCCACCCTGGAGGCTTAACAACCCTTCAGGACCGTTCTGATGCTACAGGCGATCGCACACATGGAGAAGGAGAGACTAGTTTAACTACAAGATTATACAACTTGATTGAAGAGAGTTTATTGTCCTGTATTTATTTTAGGTCGAATATTAGACCTTTATTCTCTGGAATGCAGAAGGTTAAGGGGGGACTTGATAGAGGTCTTTAAAATGATGAGAGGGATAGACAGAGTTGATGTGGACAAGCTTTTCCCTTTGAGAATAGGGAAGATTCAAACAAGAGGACATGACTTCAGAATTAAGGGTCAGAAGTTTAGGGGTAACATGAGGGGGAACTTTACTCACAGAGTGGTAGCGGTGTGGAATGAGCTTCCAGTGGAAGTGGTGGAGGTAGGTTCGTTGGTATCATTTAAAAATAAATTGGATAGGCATATGGATGAGAAGGGACTGGAAGGTTATGGTATAAGTGCAGGCAGGTGGGACTAAGGGAAAAAAAGTTGTTCGGCACGGACTTGTAGGGCCGAGATGGCCTGTTTCCGTGCTGTAATTGTTATATGGTTATTGTCATGTCTTTATTTTAGGTCGAATATTAGATCTTTATTCTCTGGAGAGCAGAAGGTTAAGGGGGTTACACAAAAAAGCTGGAGAAACTCAGCGGGTGCAGCAGCATCTATGGAGCGAAGGAAATAGGCAACGTTTCGGGCCGAAACCCTTCTTCATACTTCAGAGGTTAAGGGGGGACTTGATAAGGGATCACAGCTTAAGGATAAGGGGGAAATCCTTTAAAACCGAGATGAGAAGAACTTTTTTCACACAGAGAGTGGTGAATCTCTGGAACTCTCTGCCACAGAGGGGAGTTGAGGCCAGTTCATTGGCTATATTTAAGAGGGAGTTAGATGTGGCCCTTGTGGCTAAGGGGATCAGGGGGTATGGAGAGAAGGCAGGTACGGGATACTGAGTTGGATGATGGAGGGGGGACTTGATAGAGGTCTTTAAAATGATGAGAGGGATAGACAGAGTTGATGTGGACCAGCTTTCCCTTTGAGAATAGGGAAGATTCAAACAAGAGGACATGACTTCAGAATTAAGGGACAGAAGTTTAGGGGTAACTTCTTTACTCAGAGAGTGGTAGCGGTGTGGAATGAGCTTCCAGTAGAAGTGGTGGAGGCAGGTTCGTTGGTATCATTTAAAAATAAATTTGATAGGCATATGGATGAGAAGGGACTGGAAGGTTATGGTATGAGTGCAGGCAGGTGGGACTAAGGGAAAAAAAGTTGTTCGGCACGGACTTGTAGGGCCGAGATGGCCTGTTTCCGTGCTGTAATTGTTATATGGTTATATGTTATATGGTTATATGTTATACGTGTCCCTGAGACGACAATGGATTTTGTTTAAGGAGGAACTCCAGATCGAAGGTACACAAAAATGCTGGAGAAACTCAGCGGGTGCAGCATCATCTATGGAGCGAAGGAAATAGGCAACGTTTTGCGCCAAAACCCTTCTTCAGACCGATGCCGAAAGGCAGGAACGGGGTACTGATTGGGGATGATCAGCCATGATCACATTGAATGGCGGTGCTGGCTCGAAGGGTCGAATGGCCAATAGTTTGAGGTATAAATTGGACAGACGGTCCCAGTGTGCAAATGTCCGACACAAGAGGGCATACTTTAGTTTAGTTTAGTCTGAGGAAGGGTTTCGGCCCGAAACGTTGCCTAATTCCTTCGCTCCATAGATGCTGCTGCACCCGCTGAGTTTCTCCAGCATTTTTGTGTACCTAGGACAATGAATTTCTTGCTTTGCTTCAGCACAACAGAACATAGAAGGCATGAATACAGAACAGATCAGTGTGTCCATATACCATTGTATAAGATTCAAGACTCAAGAGAGTTTATTGTCATGTGTCCCTGATGCCATTCGGCCCTTAGAGCCAGCAATGATCATGGCTGATCAACCAAAGATACTATGATCCTTGATCAGTAGTTCCTGCCTTCCTGATACAAAGATTAAATTAATAATTTTACAAAGCAGAGACACAAAGAAACCAGCATTTGCCATCACAGTATTTTGTATCCGCTAAATAATCTAGTGGATACAATAATCTACTAAAGTGTTGAAGGCAGCAATTTTGGAAAAAAGTTTAATAAATTGTTTGAGATATAGATTGGACAGACGGTCCCAGTGGGCAAATGTCCGACACAAGAGAGCATAGTTTAGTTTAGAGATACAGTGCAGAAACAGGCCCTTCAGCCCACCAAGCCCAGCAAACTCTAGCACTATCCTACACCCTACCAAAGCCAATTAACCTACAAACCTATACTGAAAGCGTGGATCAGCCACCACTTTAACGTGGCACTTTCCGGGCTGCTCCTAGAACCAAAACCTCCTGTTGATCTTGGCTAAATGCTCTTTGATCCGTAGAATCTTAGCAAAGCTCCATAGCAACCAGACGTATGGCATTTCTGAGGCTGAGTTATTTGTGTAAACAGGAAAGTATTATTTGCAAAATCTCCAAACGCTTACTAGTTTAAAGGAACTTGAGTCCACGCCGACCAGCGATCATCAGTAGACGCTTCACATTCACTTCCCTAGTGTGTGTAGGGTAGTGTTAGTGTAGGGTAGCATTAGTGTAGGTGGGCCGAAGGGCCTGTTTCCGCGCTGTATCTCTAAAACTAAACCAGACCCCTGTTGAGATGAGGAAACACTTTACGTAGACGAGGAAACACTTTTTCTCACAGAGAGTGGTGAGTCTGTTGAATTCTTTGCCTCAGAGAGCGGTGGAGGCCGGTTCTCTGGATGCTTTCAAGAGAGAGCAAGATAGGGCTCTTAAAAATAGTCTATTGTCACATGGACCGAGCTACAGTGAAACGCTTCATTTTGGACGCTATCCAAACAGATCATATAATACTGAAGATAGGCAGCAAAGTGCTGGAGTAACTCAGCGGGTCAGGCAGCATCTCTGGAGGAAATGGAATAGGTGTTAGGTTTAAGAAGGAACTGCAGATGCTGGAAAATCAAGTCCAGTCTAGTCAAGTTTATTTGTCACATACACATACGAGATGTGCAGTGAAATGAAAGTGGCAAATTGAAGGAACCATAGATGCTGCTGCACTCTCTGAGTTTCTCCAGCACTATTGTCTACCTTAAAGATAGCGGAGTCAGGGGATATGGGGAGAAGGCAGGAACGGGTACTGATTGGGGATGATCAGCCATGATCACATTGAATGGCAGCGCTGGCTCGAAGGGCCGAATGGCCTACTCCTGCACCTATTGTCTAACCTTCTTTTCCTCTTACAGGAATCCTCTCCGTCTGGAGATGGAGAAATCTTCGCTGCATCTGTCAACTCCCCCGGCGTTTTTGATGGGGAACGTGTCGGGGAACGGCACGCTGGAGCCCGGGACCACGGGCATGGCCGCGGGCAGCGCCATAGTCATCCCCGTCATCTACCTGACGGTGTGTGCCGTGGGTCTGGGCGGCAACACCCTGGTCATTCACGTGGTCCTGCACCAGGCCAAGATGGAATCGGTCACCAACATCTACATCCTCAACCTGGCCATCGCTGACGAGCTCTTCATGCTTGGCCTCCCCTTCCTCGCTGTCCAGAACGCCTTGTCCTACTGGCCCTTTGGCTCGCTCATGTGCCGGCTGGTGATGACCGTGGACGGCATCAACCAGTTCACCAGCATCTTCTGCCTGACTGTGATGAGCATTGACCGCTACCTAGCCGTGGTCCACCCGGTCAAGTCCATCCGGTGGCGCAGGCCTCAGGTGGCCAAGGCGGTCAATGCCATGGTGTGGGCCGTCTCCTTCGTGGTGGTCCTGCCCGTCATCATCTTCTCCAATGTGAAGGCCGGCATGCACACCTGCAACATCAACTGGCCCGAGCCCATCATGGTCTGGTCAACAGCCTTCATCATCTACACCGCCACCCTGGGCTTCTTCGGACCCCTGCTGGTCATCTGCCTCTGCTACCTCCTCATCGTGGTCAAGGTGAAGTCCTCGGGCAGGAAGGTCCGAGCCACGTCCACCAAGCGCAAAAAGTCGGAGCGCAGGGTGACCTGGATGGTGGTCATTGTGGTGGCAGTCTTCGTCTTCTGCTGGCTCCCCTTCTACGTCATGAACATGGTCAACCTGGTGTCGGCCATGCCCCCCGAGCCCTCCCTGGTGGGCCTCTACTTCTTCGTGGTCTTGCTCTCCTACGCCAACAGCTGCGCCAATCCCTTCATCTACAGTTTCCTCTCCGACAACTTCAAGCAGGGGTTCCGCAGGGCGCTGTGCCGGGCCACCCGGCGGGTGGACGACAAGGCAGCGGGCAGCAGGGCCACGGGCAGCAGCTACGTGGAGATGTGCCCGGTAAACACCCTCCCCCAGGGCAGCTTGCTAGCCGGGGCCTCGGAGCAGAGGACGCCCGGGGAGGTCCTCCCCAACGACGCCAAAAAACGGGCGTTGGAAATCAGCGACTTGTAGCCCATTGGGACCGCCCTCCCCCCCCACCCCCACCCCCAGCGGTTGAACACGTCTAGATCTAATACGTCTGAAGAAGGGCCTCCCGGCACCAGATGTCGCCCGTTTTCTCCGGAGATGCTTCCTGACCCGCTGAGTTACTGCGGGGATTTACATCCATCTTAGATGTGTTCAACACAAGGGCAGCTCTAGGAGGCGCCACTCCCCCTCCCTGGGACACTGAGGTGGTCGGGGGAGGAGAGGGACGTTGGGTCGCAAGCAGCCTGGGGCTTACCTGGGCTTCCAGCAGATGGACCTGGATCTTGGACCTTGGATCTTGGATCTTAGACCTTGGATTTGGGCATTGGACTTGGACATTGGACTTGGATCTTGGATCTTGGACATTGGACTTGGATCTAGGACCTTGATCTTGGACCTTGGACATTGGACTTGGACCTTGGACTTGGATCTTGGACCTTGGACATTGGACACTGGACTTGGATCTAGGACCTTGGACATTGGACTTGGATCTAGGACATTGGACTTGGATCTTGGACATTGGACTTGGATCTAGGACCTTGGACTTGGACCTTGGACAATGGACTTGGATCTAGGACCTTGGACTTGGACCTTGGACATTGGACTTGGACATTGGACTTGGATCTAGGACCTTGGACTTGGACCTTGGACATTGGACTTGGACATTGGACTTGGATCTAGGACCTTGGACTTGGATCTAGGACAATGGGCTTGGATCTAGGACCTTGGACTTGGACATTGGACTTGGATCTAGGACCTTGGACTTGGACCTTGAACAATGGACTTGGATCTTGGACTTGGACCTTGGACATTGGACTTGGATCTAGGACCTTGGACTTGGATCTAGGACCTTGATCTTGGACCTTGGACTTGGATCTAGGACCTTGATCTTGGACCTTGGACATTGGACTTGGATCTAAGACCTTGGACTTGGATCTAGGACAATGGGCTTGGATCTAGGACCTTGGACTTTTAACCTTGGACAATGGACTTGGATCTAGGACCTTGGACTTGGACCTTGGACTTGGATCTAGGACCTTGATCTTGGACCTTGGACATTGGACTTGGATCTAGGACCTTGGACTTGGATCTTGGACATTGGATCTTGGATTTGAACCTTGGACTTGAACCTTGGACCTTGGACTTGGATCTAGGACAATGGGCTTGGATCTAGGACCTTGGACTTTTAACCTTGGACAATGGACTTGGATCTAGGACCTTGGACTTGGACCTTGGACTTGGATCTAGGACCTTGATCTTGGACCTTGGACATTGGACTTGGATCTAAGACCTTGGACTTGGATCTAGGACAATGGGCTTGGATCTAGGACCTTGGACTTTTAACCTTGGACAATGGACTTGGATCTAGGACCTTGGACTTGGACCTTGGACTTGGATCTAGGACCTTGATCTTGGACCTTGGACATTGGACTTGGATCTAGGACCTTGGACTTGGATCTTGGACATTGGATCTTGGATTTGAACCTTGGACTTGAACCTTGGACCTTGGACTTGGATCTTGGACCTTGGAGCTGGACTTTGGACATTGGACTTGGATGGATCTTAGACCTTGGATTTGGACATTGGACTTGGATCTTGGGCCTTGGATCTTGAACCTTGGACATTGGACCTTTTCTTTCTCTTTGCACAAGGTTCCACAATATGGTGCCTGTGCGTTCATGGGTCGTGCAGAAGCGTTTCACTGTGCACACGTGACAATGGTGAACCATTGAGTTATTTCCACTGTGGGAGTGGACTACCCAGAGTAGGAGATGTTGCCTGCCAAATGGACTGATCTTCCGCCAGGCTGGAGATGGAGGGGGATATAGGGTCGGGCCGTAGACCAGTGACCACCAAGAGGAAAGGTTCTGGACAAAGAGGTCCAGGGGTAGTTGCTGTCTTGACGCTGAGCGGTAGGAGTTTAGTTTAGAGATACAGCGTGGAAACAGGCCCTTCGGCCCACCGGGTCCGCTCCGACACAATAACACTGTCTGTAACACACACTAGTGACAATTTACAATTTTACCGAAACCAATTAACCTACGAACCTGCACGTCTTTGGAGTGTGGGAGGAAACCGAAGATCCCGGTGAAAACCAACGCAGGTCACGGGGAGAACGTGCAAACTCCGTACAGACAGCACCCGTGGTCAGGATGGAACCCGGATCCCTGGCGCTGTGAGGCAGCAACTCTACCCTCTGCACCATCGTGCCGCCCAATGTATATATTCCATCTTTGTCCAGGTCGATGTACCTGGACTGATAGATACCTGTTGTGCTTGCTCAGTCCCCTGGCCTGTACTGCCTTTACCGTTGAAGCAAGGAACTTCAGATGCTATGGTTCTATGTTTCTAAGGTGCTGGAGTAACTCAGCGGGTCAGTCAGCATCTGTGGAGGACATGGGTAGGTGATGTTTCAGACTGAAGAAGGTATCCTACCCACCATGTTCTCCAGAGATGCTGCCTCTGACTCGCCGAGTTACTCCAGCTCTTTGTGTTTTTCTTTGATAAACCTTTGGTACATTGGCGAGACATGCAAGATGCTGGAGTAACTCAGCGGGACAGGCAGCATCTCTGGAGAGAAGGAATGAATGGGTGACGTTTCGGGTTGGGACCCTTCCTCAGATTGAGAGTCTTGCTTGTAATCATGTAATCACAATCTTTGGAGACGCTGACTGGATAACACACAACAAAAATCTTCCATTCATTTCTCGACATCACCATTTGTCCATATGTCTATTTTCCCACCCCTCTGACTCTCAGTCTGAAGAAGGGTCTCGACCCGAAACGTCACCCATTCCTTCTCTCCAGAGATGCTGCCTGTCCCGCTGAGTTACACCAGCATTTTATGCATATATATAAATATACACACTGAACCTATTTTTTCTTGTTTATTATAATGTTTACATATTCTGTTGTGCTGCTGCAAGTAAGAATTCTATTGTTCTATCTGGGACATGTGACAATAAAACACTCTAGTCTTTTAAAATGTGTTTAATTCACCAAATGTTTGTAGCCTTTGAACTTGTGGCCCCATCACCCTTTGTGTAAAAAAATGTCACCCTTCAGGCACTTATTAAATCTATTCCCCTTCACCTGAAGCCTGTGTCCTCTGGCTGTTAAGACTGAAGAAGGGTCTTGGCTCGAAACGTCACCCATTCCTTCCCTTCAGAGATGCTGCCTGTCCCCGCTGAGTTTCTCCGGCATTTTTGTCTACCTTCCTTTATAAAGGTACGTCATTTAATTCTGAGGCTGTGACCTCTGGTCCTAGACTCTCCCACTAGTGGAAACATCCTCTCCACATCCACTCTATCCAAGCCATTGTTATTTCTAACACCTGAAGTGTGTGTCTTTCTGATAAATTCCAATTAGCTTAATATAATTCATGGCATTTGGATGGAAGCACAGATATTTGTCGCAATGCTCGGAGGTGTAGCTCCACCAATGATGTACACACAGTAATCTCAATTAAATTGCTTTCATTAACCTGAGAGCCCGCTGCACTTAGTGACTCATCCCTTGCTGCCAGTTCTGTTTATTTGCCTCTCAGCCTCCCGAGAGAGACAGAGAAAATGCAGCATGGTGGAGCAGCGGTAGAGTTGCTGCTTCACAGCGCCAGGGACCCGGGTTCGATCCCGACCACGGGTGCTGTCTGTACGGAGTTTGCACGTTCTCCCCGTGACCTGCGTGGGTTTTCTCCGAGATCTCCGGTTTCCTCCCACACTCCAAAGACGTGCAGGTTTGTAGGTAAATTGGCTTCGGTAAAATTGTAAATTGGTCCTGGTGTGTGCGTGTGTGTCTGTCTGTGTCTGTCTGTGTCTGTCTGTGTCTGTGTGTGTGTGTGTGTCTGTGTGTGTGCGTTTAGTCTAGTTTAGTTTAGAGATACAACCCGGAATCCATTGCCACAGACAGCTGTGGAGGCCGCAAGTCAGTGGATATATTTAAGGCAGAGATAGATAGATTCTTGATTAGTGTGGGTGTCAGGGGTTATGGGGAGAAGGCAGGAGAATGGGGTTAGGAGGGAGAGGTGGATCAACCATGACAGAATGGCGGAGTAGACTCGATGGGCCGAATGGCCTAATTCTGCTCCTATCACCCATGACCTTGTGAATGAAAGGAGAAAGTGAATAATGCCCCCGTCCCACTTAGGAAACCTGAACGGAAACCTCTGGAGACTTTGCGCCCCACCCAAGGTTTCCGTGCGGTTCCCGGAGGTTGCAGGTGGTTGCCGGAGGTTGCAGGTAGTGGAAGCAGGTAGGGAGACTGACAAAAACCTCCGGGAACCTTGGGTGGGGCGCAAAGTCTCCAGAGGTTTCCGTTCAGGTTTCCTAAGTGGGACAGGGGCATTAGGAACAGAGGATGGGAGAGGGCAATTCTCCTTGCAGCCACCAGAGGTCTCAGCCTCCCACCAAATGCCCCAATACTTTGGTCAATTGTGTCGAACAATACGAACACAGGCCCTTCGGCCCAACCTGGCCGTGCTGGCCCCATTGTCCAAGGTTAGCGTTTGTCGATCGCTGGCTGGCGTGGACTAGGTGGGCCAAAGGGCCTGTTTCCCATTGCTGTGTCACTAAACTAAACTAAATCAGATCTAAAGACACCTGAAACTCTCCCAACTAACGGCAGCTAAAAATGTCACGGTGAAATGCAACGTTGTGAATTATCCTGTTCTGGTGATAGGCCCAAGGTGCTGGAGTAACTCAGCGGGTCAGGCAGCATCTATGGAGCAAAGGAATATGAATATGTGTGTTATGATTGTGTTTAGAATTTGTTTGGTTGTTTTGTTGTTTGTCTTTTGCACAAAAGTCCGTGAGCATTGCCACCTTCATTTCACTGCACATCTCGTATGTGTATGTGACAAATAAACTTGACTTGACTTGAATAGGTGACGTTTCGGATCGAGACCCTTCTTAGAAACATAGCAATATAGGTGCAGGAGTAGGCCATTCGGCCCTTCGAGCCTGCACCATTCGCCATTCAATATGATCATGGCTGATCATCCAACTCAGTATCCTGTACCTGCCTTCTCTCCATACCCCCTGATCCCTTTAGCCACAAGGGCCACTTCTAACTCCCTCTTAAATATAGCCAATGAACTGTGTGGCCTCAACTACCTTCTGTGGCAGAGAATTCCACAGATTCACCACTCTCTGTGTGAAAAATGTTTTTTCTCATCTTGGTCCTAAAAGATTCTTCAGATACTTCTTCAAATACTTCTTCAGGATAACTCAGCAGGCCAGGCAGCATCTATGGAATAAACCTGACGCTATCTTCAGGCTGAGAGTAGGGTGGGTGTGGGGGCAGAGGTGGGGGTGAGAATAGTTATAGGATAGTGTTAATGTGCGGGGATCGCTGGTCGGCATGGACATGGTGGGCCGAAGGGCCTGTTTCCGCGCTGTATCTCTGAAACTAAACTAAACTAAACCCGAAGCTTTTTGTACCTCATCCTTTATACAGATGAGAATGAAGGGCCTTTTTGCACTTTATGTTTAATATTTGCTGAAACAAATGAGGCAGGTACATATTTCGTCACCAAAGTGGCTTCTTGTGAGGGAACAAACGGGAAAACATAACGTGGGCGTTTCCAGGTGAGTTGAATTTAAAAAAAAAACATACGATGAGGTCCACGTGGTCCTTCTCCAAAGTTACGCTGCTTCCTGGGGAGACGGGGGTGTGTGTGTGTGGGGGGGAGGGGGTGTGTGTGTGTGGGGGGATGGGTGTGTGTGTGGGGGAGGGGGTGTGTGTGGGGGAGGGGGTGTGTGGGGGGGAGGGGTGTGTGTGTGTGGGGTGTGTGTGTGTGTGTGTGTGTGTGGGGTGTGTGTGTGCGGGGTGTGTGTGCGGGGTGTGTGTGCGGGGTGTGTGTGTGTGTGCGGGGTGTGTGTGCGGGGTGTGTGTGCGGGGTGTGTGTGTGTGTGTAGAGGGGGTGTGCATGTGTGTGTGTGTGTGTGTGTGTGGAGAGGGTGTGTGTGTGTGTGTGTGTGTGTGTGTGTGTGTGTGGAGAGGGTGTGTGTGTGTGTGTAGAGGGTGTGTGTGTGTGTGTGTGTGTGTGTGTGTGCGTGTGTGTGGGAGGTGTGTGTGTGTGTGTGTGGTGTGTGTGTGTGTGTGTGTGTAAGGGGTATATGGGGGGGAGGGTTCTCAGTCCAGGCTGGCCTTGATCAAGTAACCATTGAAGGTGACGTATGTATCCACATCATCACTGTAGACAGCGTTCTCCCTCTCACGCTTGTACAGACGGACCCACACCTCATCGTTGTGTTGCAACTCCAACATGATGCTCTGGCTCTGCATGATGCTGCGGTCACTGGGCTGGGCGTAGCAGATGGCCATGTCCTGGTCGTTCTTCATGATGTGGAGGTAGGTCTCCTTGAAGTTCCAGGTGTGGATGTTGAGGTTGAAGTAGTAGACGCCCGGCACATAGCAGTAGAACTTGCCCTTGAACATGTTAAAGTGGCCGTGCAGGTTGACAAAGGTGGTGTCGAAGACCAAGGTCTGGTAGTAGTCGCTGCTGTGTAGGCCTTTCTTGCGGCCTACCGAGAAGGCTGAGTAGTGTTGCTTGTTGGGGCCTCCTGGCAACCCCGTGTGACCCCGGTCACCTTTAGCTCCCGATGGGCCACGTAGACCCACATACCCTTCCTTACCCACCTTCCCATTCGATCCTCGCTCGCCCCTCTCTCCTTTGTCACCTGGAAGAACATAGTCACAGATTCAATAGACAATAGGTGCAGGAGTAGGCCATTCGGCCCTTCGAGCCAGCGCAGTAATTCAATGTGATCATGGCTGATCATCCACAATCAGTACCCCGTTCCTGCCTTCCCCCCCATATAGACTATAGACAATAGACAACAGGTGCAGGAGGAGGCCATTCGGCCCTTCGAGCCAGCGCAGTAATTCAATGTGATCATAGATAATAGGTGCAGGAGTAGGCCATTCGGCCCTTCGAGCCAGCACCGCCATTCAATATGATCATGGCTGATCATCCACAATCAGTACCCCGTTCCTGCCTTCCCCCCCATATAGACTATAGACAATAGACAACAGGTGCAGGAGGAGGCCATTCGGCCCTTCGAGCCAGCGCAGTAATTCAATGTGATCATAGATAATAGGTGCAGGAGTAGGCCATTCGGCCCTTCGAGCCAGCACCGCCATTCAATATGATCATGGCTGATCATCCACAATCAGTACCCCGTTCCTGCCTTCCCCCCCCATATAGACAATAGACAATAGACAACAGGTGCAGGAGTAGGCCATTCGGCCCTTCGAGCCAGCACCGCCATCCAATGTGATCATGGCTGATCATCCCCAATCAGTACCCCGTTCCTGCCTTCTCCCTATATCCCCTGACTCCGCTATTTTTAAGAGCCCTATCTAGCTCTTTCTTGAAAACATCCAGAGAACCTGCCTCCACCGCCCTCTGAGGCATTGAGTGATACGGAGTGTAAACAGGCCCTTCAGCCCAACTTGCCCACACACCGGCCAACATGCCCCAGCTACACTAGTCCCACCTGCCCGCATTTGGCCCACATCCCTCCAAACCTGTCCTATCCATGTACCCAACAAGAGGTGAGCGATGGGTGTGTGGGCAGAGGGAAGGGCTTTGATATAACGAGTGCCCATTCAAATAGTGAAGGGCCTGTATAGAGTGGATGTGGAGAAGATGTTTCCACTGGTGGGAGAGTCTAGGACCAGAGGGCACAGCCTCAGAATAGAAGGACGTTCCTTCAGGAAAGAGATGAGGAGGAATTTCTTCAGTCAGAGGGTGGTGAATCTGTGGAATTCTTTGCCACAAGAGGCCAGGTCAGGGGATATTTTTAAGGCGGAGATTGACAATTCTTGATTAGTACGGGTGTCAGGGGTTATAGGGAGAAGGCAGGGGAATGGGGTTAGATAGATCAGCCATGATTGAATGGTGGAATAGACTCGATGGGCCGAATGGGCTCATTCTGCTCCTAAAAGTTATTAACTGAAAAGTGGGTAGCAGCTGGGAGATCCAGGCGGTCTCAGCGGGCCAAGTGTAAGGTTTTAGTTTAGTTTAGAGACCCCCCCCCCAAAAGTTTGGTCTTAGAAGAGAAAGGTTTGCCAGGAGTTTACTGGGAATGACATCCACTGCCTAATCTGTGGGCAAAACCGTCAGATTACTGTATACATTCGACTTCAGATTCAGATTCAGAGTCAATTTTAATTGTCATTGTCAGTGTACAGTACAGAGACAACGAAATGCATTAGAGACAACGAAATACAGAGGTACAGTGTAGAAACTGACCCATAGGTCAAGTGAGTCCGCGCCGACCAGCGATCCCCGCACACTAACCCTACCCTACACACACTAGGGACAATTTACATTTACACCAAGCCAATTAACCTACAAACCTGCACGTCTTTGGAGTGTGGGAGGAAACCGGAGCACCCGGAGAAAACCCACGCAGGTCACGGGGAGAATGTACAAAGTACGTACAGACAGCACCCGTGGTCAGGATCGAACCTGGGTCTCTGGCGCTGTGAGGCAGCAGCTCTACCCGCTGCGCCCCTGTGCCGGAGTGTAAGTGTCGGAGATGATAGTGACGTGGTCAGTCATACACTTACAGCCAGCATTTGAAGCACTACCCGGTACTAGAAATTTAAGGTGGGCAAAAGTGCTGGAGAAACTCAGCGGGTGCAGCAGCATCTATGGAGCGAAGGAAATAGGCAACGTTTCGGGCCGAAACATTTCTTCTACTGGGTACAGATGGAAATGTAATATTTTCTATCTGGAGCCCAGTAAGAAAACATCCACTGTCTTTTAGATGAGACGTTGAACAGATGCCTACCTCTCATGGAAAGTTGGCCTTTGTTGGAAGGAGACTAGAATGTGAAGGGTTAAAGGTGACGTTACAGTTATGTAAGAAGCTAAGTAGAGTTCCATCAGCAGAATCGTGTTCAGTTCCAGGATTCAGTGAAGCTTTAGGTCCACAATTGTCACGTGGACCGAGCTGCAGTGAAACGCTTCATTTTGGACGCTATCCAAACAGATCATATAATACTGAAGATAGGCAGCAGAGTGCTGGAGTAACTCAGCGGGTCAGGCAGCATCTGTGGAGAACATGGATAGGTGACGTTTCACAGAGTGCTGGAGTAACTCAGCGGGTGCAGCAGCATCTATGGAGTGAAGGAAATAGGTAACGTTTCGGGCCGAAACCCGGAAGGGTTTCGGCCCGAAACGTTGCCTATTTCCAGAAGAGTTTCGGCCCGATACGATGCTGGTTCATTATGATGATGGACACAAAATGCTGGAGTAACTCAGCGGGTCAGGCAGCATCTGTGGAGAACATGGATAGGTGACGTTTCACAGAGTGCTGGAGTAACTCAGCGGGTCAGGCAGCATCTGTGGAGAACATGGATAGGTGACGTTTCACAGAGTGCTGGAGTAACTCAGCGGGTGCAGCAGCATCTATGGAGCGAAGGAACTTCTTCAGACTGAAGAAGGGTTTCGGCCCGAAACGTTGCCTATTTCCTTCGCTCCAGTTTATTCCAGGGAGTTGTGAGTTTGTGGAATTCTCTGCCTCAGAGGCCGGTTCTCTGGATATTTTCAAGAGAGAGCTAGATAGGGCTCTCAAAGATAGCTCTTAAAGATAGTCTGAAGAAGGGTTTCGGCCCAAAACGTCGCCTATTTCCTTCGCTCCACAGATGCTGCTGCACCCGCTGAGTTTCTCCAGCACTTTTGTCTACCTTAAAGATAGCGGAGTCGGGAGATATGGGGAGAAGGCAGGAACGGGGCACTGATTGGGGATGATCAGCCATGATCACATTGAATGGCCGTGCTGGCTGGAAGGGCCGAATGGCCTACTCCTGGTCCTAGTTCTATCGTATTGCATCGCATCGTAACGTGCCGCCACGTAGAGTCGCCGCGCCCCGCGCCCGTTACCTTTGAGGATGGTGATGTTGATGTGGGGGTAGACGTGTGGCGTGGGGTAGAGTGGGCTGGGACTCCCGCGGCGAGACTCTGGGTAGCGGGCGGGGTCACAACAGCGCACGCATTGGCCCTCCTGGCGGGGCTCGCCAGGCGGGGCCGCGCTCCCCAGTCTCAGGGCGATGAAGAACAAGACGAGTCCCAGCGTGCGTCCAGCCACCATTACTAACTGTGAAGCACAAAGAGAGACAGTTATACAAAGAACACACAGAAACAGGCAACCGCTTATCAATTCCCACCGACGGAAACTTTAATCCAGGTGGACAAAAATGCTGGAGTAACTCAGCAGGACGGGCAGCATCTATGGAGCGAAGGAATGGGTGACGTTTCGACCCGAAACTGAGTTACTCCAGCATTTTGTGTCTATCTTCGGTTTAAACCAGCACCTGCATTTCTTTTCCACACCCCTCTTGGTCTTTGCTGGCTTTACCTTGCACTAAATGTTATTCCCTTCATCATGTATCTGCACACTGTGGACGACTCGATTGTAATCATGTGTTGTCCTTCCGCTGACTGGTTAGCACGCAACAAAACATTGAAACATATAAGATTGTTAAGGGCTTGGACACGCTAGAGGCAGGAAACATGTTCCCGATGTTGGGGGAGTCCAGAACCAGGGGCCACACACACACAGTTTAAGAATAAGGGGTAAGCCATTTAGAACAGAGACGAGGAAACACCTTTTCTCACAGAGAGTGGTGAGTCTGTGGAATTCTCTGCCTCACAGAGGGCGGTGGAGGCCGGTTCTCTGGATGCTTTCAAGAGGTAGCTAGATAGGGCTCTTAAAGATAGCGGAGTCAGGGGATATGGGGAGAAGGCAGGAACGGGGTACTGATTGTGGATGATCAGCCATGATCACATTGAATGGCGGTGCTGGCTCGAAGGGCCGAATGGCCTACTCCTGCACCTATTGTGTATAAAAGATTTTCACTGTACCTCGATACACGTGACAATAAACTAAACTCACACTATTAGAGTTTTTAAGCAACTTTGCAGTAATCAGCATCAATTGAGTGAGTAATGTTGGTAGAGAAACTGCCTCACAGCAGCAACTGATAGAAACACAGAGTGCTGGAGGAACTCAGCGGGTCAGGCAGCGTCTGTGGAGGCAATGGGCAGGCGATGTTCTGGGTCGGGATGGCTTGGAGGTTTTTAGTTTAAACATTTAGACATCCAGCGCGGAAGCAGGCTGCCGACCGATCACCCACACTATCCACAGACAGTTTAGCAGGAGCCAATTAACCTACAGACCCGCACGTACGTCTTCGGAGTGTGGGAGGAAGCCAGAACACCCGGAGAAAACCCACGCGGGCCGCGGGGAGAACGTGCAAACTCCACACAGACAGCACCCGTGGTTGTGATCGAACCCGGGTCTCCGGCGCCGTGAGACAGCGACTCTACCCGCTGCACCACCGTCCCGCCCCTGCCTATATCAGCTGTGTCTGACAGGTTAATGAATCATGGACCTACCTGCTGAGGCCGTCGGAGGCAAATCTCTTCCATCCCAGGAGAGTATAGGAGAATGATGTTGGTCTATTCTCTGCTGTACGTCTGGTTCTGATCCACGGAGCTAAATTAAGTTCACACTCTTCCTCTGTGCCCTGTCTCCTGACTCCTGCCCTTTTTGTTCTATTCTTCAGTGTGAGTCGAACTGAAGCTCAGCAAAAGGCTTGCCAGCTGTGTGCAGCTCATTCCAGATGCCTATCTGCGGTGTGACCTCTGGATACCTCTGTTTACACCCCCCTCCCCCCCCCCCCCCCTACTCTCTCTCTCTCTTTTCTATCCCTCTCCTTCACTCCCCTCCCTCCCCCCCCTCTCTCCTCCCCTCTCTCTAGACTGAAGAATGCCTTCACAAGTCCGGGCTAAGTAATCCTGACTAGTTCAGAGCAAGAGGGAGGGAGAGAGAAGGAGGGAGGGAGGGAGGGAGAGAGAGCAGGAAAGGGAGAGAGAGAGGAATGGAGGGAGAGAAGGGAAAATCCGAACTCAGCTGAAAAAAAGTGAGGTAGTTCTGTCAAATGTATTTAATTTGGCTCAGCAGGTTTTATGAAGGCGGGGAGGAGAGATCTCACTGGGGTTTATGTCAAACTATCAGTTGCTGTGGAATTAGCAAACTTATTGCAGCTGTATGTCAGTGGCAATAGAATGAGAAACAGCTGTGTGTGTGTGTGTGTGTGTGTGTGTATCGGTGCGTGTGTGTGTGTCTGTGTGTGTGCGTGTGAGTGTGTGTGTGTGTGTGTGAATCTGTGTGTGTGAGTCTGTGTGTGTGCGTGTGAGTGTGTGTGTGTGTGAATCTGTGTGTGTGAGTCTGTGTGTGTGCGTGTGAGTGTGTGTGTGTGTGTGAATCTGTGTGTGTGAGTCTGTGTGTGTGCGTACGTGTGTGTGCGTGTGTGAGTGTGAATCTGTGCGTGTGAGTCTGTGTGTGTGTATGTGCGTGTGTGTGAGTGTGTGTGTGTGTGTGTGTGTGCGAGAGTGTGTGTGTGTGTGTGTGTGTGTGTGTGTGTGTGTGCGAGAGTGTGTGTGTGTGTGTGAGTGTGTGTGTGTGTGTGTGTGTGCGAGAGTGTGTGCGTGTGTGTGCGAGAGTGTGTGTGTGCGTGTGCGTGTGCGTGTGCGTGTGTGTGTGTGTGTGTGTGTGCGAGAGTGTGTGCGTGTGTGTGCGAGAGTGTGTGTGCGTGTGTGTGCGTGTGTGTGTGTGTGTGTGTGTGTGTGTGTGTGTGTGAGTGTGTGTGTGTGTGTGTGTGTGTGTGTGTGTGTGTGTGTGTGTGTGAGTGTGTGTGTGATCTTGCTGTGCATGAAGTAACTGCAACAATATCCACATTGCAACAATAACCGCTCTTTAAGACGTTCCACAAAAGCCCAGCAGAGCAGCAAGACGCCCGGCGGTCTGGGGGGAAATTGGAGCCGTGCTTTCCGTTAAGATCAGTTTAAAAACTGCCAATGCAACCAATTGGAAAGTCAGGGAGGCTTTAAAATTAACGAGTTGCCAAAGTAAGTGTTTGGCGCTGTTTTGCTGAAACTATAACTTGCTCTCACCATAACAGGATATGTACGATTTGATTGTAAAAAGCTGGGTTTTCCGTCTGATGAAGGATCTCGACCCGAAACGTCACCCATTCCTTCTCTCCAGAGATGCTGCCTGTCCCGCTGAGTTACTCCAGCACTTTGTGCCACCTGTGTTTAGTTTAGAGACACAGCGCGGAAACATCGGCTCAGCAGTCCGCACCGACCAGCGATCCCCGCATACTAACACTATCCTACACACACACACACACTGGGGACAATTTTTACACCATTTTCACACCAAGCCAATTAACCTACAAACCTGTACGTCTTTGGAGTGTGGGAGGAAACCAGAGCACCCGGAGAAAACCCACGCAGGTCACGGGTGGGGGGAACGTGCAAACTCCGTACAGGCAGCACCCGTGGTCAGGATCGAACCCGTGAGGAAGCAACTCTACCGCTGCGCCACCCACCGCGCTGAAGAAGGGTCTCGACCCGAAACGTCACCCCAGAGATGCTGCCTGTCCCGCTGAGTTACTCCAGCATTTTGTCACTGTCTCCGGTGCTGTTCCTGTTACACGTGCTGCTGAGTTATCTCCCACTTTCCACACATGCCTTTAATTTTCTGCCCGTTGAGCATGAAGGCAGCCCTGAGTGCTGTCCATCTCGCTCCTGCTACTGTGGGCCGACAACTGCCTGACAGCCAGGTTCACATTCCACATGTGTCGACTACACAGGGGAACATATACAATATACAAGGGATTGGACAGGCTAGATGTGGGACAAATGTTGGGGGAGTCCAGAACCAGCGGTCACAATGAGTAGTGTCGCCAACTGTCCAGTGTTAGCCGGGACATCCCGTATATTGGGCTAAATTGGTTCGTCCCGTACGGGACCGCCCTTGTCCCGTATTTGACCGCGACTACTCGGGTCAAGGGGACTGTCGGGTCGGAGCGCCCTGCCCTACCTCACCTGTCCCGACGTAGTGCAGCCCGTGGAGTGCAGCAGCAGCAGCAGCAGCAGCAGCAGCGTCTCGCCCGTGGCCCCGTCGGTCGTCAGCCCGGCCAGCTGTCCGACCTTCGGACCTTCGCTTACCGCCGACACCACCACCACCGATCATCGGTTCATGAGTTGGACGGGGCAGCCCGGGTCAAAACTCCTCACAGCTGACCCGCTGGCTGGGCTTTGTGTGCAGTCCAGCACCCCAGGGCCAACTCATCCATTCACCCAGCCACGGCCGGGTCGGTCAACGAAATGCCGTGGGGAATTTGCCCCGTATTTGGACCTTTTGTCCCTTATTTTGGGAGTGAGAAAGTTGGCAGCCCCAACCATTGGGGTAGATGTTAGGTCAGACATTGGGGCTGCAGTGCGATCCGCTAGACGGCTATATCAGTCCATGTTCTTCAGTGGAGAAGGCTTGATGTCTCATTCTATCCGTGCCCCTGGCAGCTAAAGCCGCAAAGAGTCAGAGGGAGTTCGGGGAGGGAGGGGGGAGGGAGGGGGGGGAAGTGGGGCGTTCTCGGGAGTAGATCATTAGTGGGAAACTCCTTCCTGAAGCAGCAGAAGGAAAACAGGATCACAATTATAAAACAGGGGGACTTACCTTTTTGACAGAGAAAAACTATGCAGACTTTACGCGCAACTGCAGATGGTTCAAATAATGCAGCCGGAAGGAAACTAAGATAATTAGGAACAGATACTCAAGTTTATAAAGTGGAAGGAACACTGTATATAACGAAGGAACAATCTGTCTTCATTCAATCAGTCGTTAACTCTTAAAGTTCAGATCTGGGCTTTGCTAGTGAATACAGCCCCAGTGGTACGATTATCGATTTCTCTCAAGAAGGGCATCGGCCCAAAACGTTGCCTATTTCCTTCGCTCCATAGATGCTGCTGCACCCGCTGAGTTTCTCCAGCATTTTTGTCTACCTTCAATTTTCCTTCTTTTTTTTTCATATTTAATTTAATTTATTTTAATTTTTATTGGAGTAAAAAAAAATTACAGTTCCTTCTTAAACACATTGATTTCTCCCACTTCAGGTAGTCCCGGCATTCCCTCTCTCTCTCTCTCCATCCCTCCCGCACCCAAGTCGCACCAGCTTCTCGTTCTCACCCAGCAAACAGCCTGTTTGCTATATCATCGCTATTTATTTTTGCACATCTCTCATGATCTCTCCGCATCACCGTCTATATCTCCCGTTTCCCTCTCCTCCGACTCTCAGCCTGAAGAAGGGTCTCTACCCGAAACGTCACCCATTCCTTCTCTCCAGAGATGCTGCCTATAGGAAGGAACTGCAGATAGAAACATAGAAACATAGAAATTAGGTGCAGGAGTAGGCCATTCGGCCCTTCGAGCCTGCACCGCCATTCAATATGATCATGGCTGATCATCCAACTCAGTATCCCGTACCTGCCTTCTCTCCATACCCTCTGATCCCTTTAGCCACAAGGGCCACATCTAACTCCCTCTTAAATATAGCCAATGAACTGGCCTCGACTACCCTCTGTGGCAGAATGTTCCAGAGATTCACCACTCTCTGTGTGAAAAAAGTTCTTCTCATCTCAGTTTTAAAGGATTTCCCCCTTATCCTTAAGCTGTGACCCCTTGTCCTGGACTTCCCCAACATCGAGAGCAATCTTCCTGCATCTAGCCTGTCCAACCCCTTAAGATGCTGGTTTACACCGAAGATAGACACAAACAGCTGGAGTAACTCAGCGGGACAGGCAGCGTCTCTGGAGAGATAGAATAGGTGATGTATCGGGTCGGATGTACCCTTCTCCAGACTCCTCCAACAATGGACCATTGTGGGCTCCGACTTTCTTGGGTCATCAGTGTGGCGGCTCTGATTTGATTTGTACATTGTACACTTAATACAGATACAGCGCGTAAGCTATTTTGCTTTTTGTCCAAGCCATCTATTTTGGGATCTAACTGAGCCACAAACTCCCGTTGATCAGATAACTATGTTTTAGAAGGCTATTAAGCTAAAGACCTTTAGTTGGAAAGTTACATTTTATTACTGCATGGTGTGGTAACAAACCTGAAATATAAGAAGCCTTAAATGTCTAGCAGATGCCTCTCAGCCCTTGAGTTGACTGGGATTAAAACTGCTTATCCTTGGCAGGAGCCTTGCCTTGCTTGCGGTCGGGGTGATAGGGCCAGATGCAGAATTCTGAAGGATTTCGGAGACGTGGCTGAAACAAACTGCAAGATCTTTTAACACACAACGAGCGTTTGATGGCACTGGGCCTGAACTCGCTGGAGTTTAGAGGATTCAAAGCTGTGGGGGGGGGGGGGGACCTCATTGAAACGTACAGAGTCGTGAAAGGCTTGGATAGAGTGGATGGGGAGAGGATGTTTCCACTAGTGTGAGAGTCTAGGACCAGGGGTCACAGCTTCAGAATTAAAGGATGTTCTTTTAGGAAGGAGATGAGGAGGAATTTCTTTAATCAGAGGGCGGTGAATCTGTGGAATTATTTGCCAAGTCAGTGGATATTTTTAAGGCAGAGATAGATAGATAGATTCTTGATTAGTGCGGGTGTCAGGGGTTATGGGGAGAAGGCAGGAGAATGGGGTTAGGAGGGAGAGATAGATCAGCCATTATTGAATGGCGGAATAGACTTGATGGGCCGAATGGCTTAATTGTACTCCTATTCCTTATGACCTTATGACTGCACAATAAATAGTCAGTAGTGTATTTACAGCATCAGTTTCGACCCAAAACGTCGCCTATTTCCTTCGCTGCATAGATGCTGCCGCACCCGCTGAGTTTCTCCAGCATTTTTGTCTACCTTCAATGCATTTACAGGCATGCTTTACTGAACCTTTTCATTCCTCTAGTCTCCCTCTCCCCTGACTCTCAGTCTGAAGAAGGGTCTCGACTCGAAACGTCACCCAATCCCTTCTCTGCAGAGATGCTGCCTGTCCCGCTGAGTTACTCCAGCTTTTTGTGTCGATCTTCAAGAGTCATTCTATTCCCAGTCACCTGATCTAGATCTTTGGAGATCAGTCACCTGATCTCCAAAGATCACACCTGGAGTATTGTGTGCAGTTTTGGTCCCCTAATTTGAGGAAGGACATTCTTGCTATTGAGGGAGCCCAGCGTAGGTTCACCAGGTTAATTCCCGGGATGGCGGGACTGTCATATGCTGAGAGAATGGAGCAGCTGGGCTTGTACACTCTGGAGTTTAGAAGGATGAGGGGGATCTCATTGAAACATTTAAGATTGTTAAGGGTTTGGACACGCTAGAGGTAGGAAACATGTTCCCGATGTTGGGGGAGTCCAGAACCAGGGGCCACACACAGTTTAAGAATAAGGAGTAGGCCATTTAGAACAGAGACGAGGAAACACTTTTTTTCACAGAGAGTTGTGAGTCTGTGGAATTCTCTGCCTCAGGTTCTCTGGATGCTTTCAAGAGAGAGCTAGATAGGGCTCTTAAAAATAGCGGAGTCAGGGGATATGGGGAGAAGGCAGGAACGGGGTACTGATTGGGGATGATCAGCCATGATCACAGTGAATGGCGGTGCTAGCTCGAAGGGCCGAATGGCCTCTACTCCTGCACCTATTGTCTAACTGCCAACAACTGAGTGAGGACATTTGTCAAAGGGCTTTAGAAGAAGAAGAAGGAAGTGGAAATGGCAATCAGTCTTCAAGATCCAGGATAGACAAAAATGCTGGAGAAACTCAGCGGGTGAGGCAGCATCTATGGAGCGAAGGAAATAGGTGACGTTTCGGGTGATGAATTTACCAGCAGGGAACAGGTTTAGAGTCTCGCTGCTGATGGTTTAATTGTTCCTGGAATCGATAGCTGAGCCCACGTGGTACTTAATGGCTCCAACTAAAGCAAACATTACAGGTTCGTTTCCAGAGGGAATATTGGCAAGTGAAGAGTTGTTCAAAGCATGGCAAACTCCGCTGAATAACAGGGCAATCAGCCCAGCTTGGTAATCTAGAGTCTGAAGGAGGGTCCCCACAAGGGTTGCCAACATCCCATATATTGGTTTGTCCCGTGTGGGACCGCCCTTGTCCCATATTTGACTGCTACCACTCGTGTCGCCGCTGGATTTTCAACATGTTCAAAATTGTTGCGACTATGCTGAAAGTCGCCGAAAGAAATCGCGTAAGTGCTCCAGGCCCTTTTACTGTTCGTGAAATAGCGAATTAATTCACAGAGACTGGCTTTTTAAAATTACCTATTTTAATATTTAACATTTAATTTTCTCAGCTGGCGTTTGATCTGCTGGCTCCAGATCCAGGGCCCAGCCTTCAGATACAGTCCACAACGTTGTAATAATCTTGTACGGTGAGATTAGTTTGGTTTAGTTTATTGCCTCGGAACTTGTACATCCTCCCCGTGACCACGTGGGTTTTCTCCGGGTGCTCTGGTTCCCTCCCACACTCCAAAGTCGTGCGGGTTTGTAGTTTAATTGGCTTTGGCAAGTTGTGAAATTGTGTAAGATTCAGGAGTTTGTTTGCCCCCTAAAAAGGAAAGACATCTGCTGGCTACGTCAACGGAAGATCGTCCCGTCAACGGAGGGCTCGAGGCTCCCGACCACGGGAGAACAAAGAACTAAGAAAGAACTAAGTTACAGAGATAGGTTGAATAAGTTAGGTCTTTATTCTCTGGAGCGCAGAAGGTTAAGGGGGGACCTGATAGAGGTCTTTAAAATGATGAGAGGGATAGACAGAGTTGATGTGGACAAGCTTTTCCCTTTGAGAATAGGGAAGATTCAAACAAGAGGACATGACTTCAGAATTAAGGGACAGAAGTTTAGGGGTAACATGAGGGGGAACTTCTTTACGCAGAGAGTGGTGGCGGTGTGGAATGAGCTCCCAGTGGAAGTGGTGGAGGCAGGTTCATTGGTATCATTTAAAAATAAATTGGATAGGCATATGGATGAGAAGGGAATGGAGGGTTATGGTATGAGTGCAGGCAGGTGGGACTAAGGGGGAAAAACAATTGTTCGGCACGGACTTGTAGGGCCGAGATGGCCTGTTTCCGTGCTGTAATTGTTATATGGTTATATGGTTATAAGGGAAGAGGTTGAACTTTATTTCACCTTCCACCACAGTGAGGAATGTGGAGGGGTCACTGTGGTGGATGTTTATGTTAAAATGCATTTTGTGTGGCTTGTTGCTTTTTATTTGTATGACTGTTTGACAGATCATATTCCTCGTATGTTGCAAAACATACTTGGCTTATAAAGTATTATTGGTGATGTTAAATCCGATAGTGTGCTGTGTCTTTTCTATTTTTATTTTATATGGATGTATGGTAATCTGATTTCTTCTCTGTAAAGTTTGGCTTCCACGAGATTTGATTTAGAAGTGCTATATAACTAAAAATTACTTACTGTTGTATTGTATTAGAAACATTGAAAATAGGTGCAGGAGGAGGCCATTCGGCCCTTCGAGCCAGCATCGCCATTCATTGTGATCATGGCTGATCGTCCCCTATCAATAACCCGTGCCTGCCTTCTCCCCGTATCCCTTGACTCCACTAGCCCCCAGAGCTCTATCTAACTCTCTCTTAAATCCATCCAGTGACTTGGCCTCCACTGCCCTCTGTGGCAGGGAATTCCATGAATTCACAACTCTCTGGGTGAAAACGTTTTTTCCTACCTCGGTCTTAAATGACCTCCCCTTTATTCTAAGACTGTGTGGCCCCTGGTTCTGGACTCGCCCAACATTGGGAACATTTTTCCTGCATCTAGCTTGTCCAGTCCTTTTATAATTTTATATGTTTCTATAAGATGCCCCCTCATCCTTCTAAACTCCCGTGTATACAAGCCTAGTCTTTTCAATCTTTCCTCATATGACAGTCCTGCCATCCCAGGGATCAATCTCGTGAACCTACGCTGCACTGCCTCAATCACAAGGATGTCCTTCCTTAAATGAGGAGACCAAAACTGTACACAATACTCCAGGTGTGGTCTCACCAGAGCCCTATACAACTGCAGAAGAACCTCTTTACACCTATACTGAAATCCTCTTGTTATATTGTAAGTAGGGGTTGATCACTAGTCAACACAGACTTGGTGGGCCGAAGGGCCAGTTCCCACACTGTATCTGTATCAAAGTCTGAAATATTGGGTTTAGTTTGGTTTAGAGATACAACACAGGAAAGGGCTTCAGCCCACCGATCCCGCACCGATCAGCGATCATCCCGCATGCTAATACTATCCTACACACTCAAGGGAAAATTTACAATGTGCATTGGTCAATCAACCTACAAACCTGTACGTCTTTGGAGTGTGGGAGGAAACCGGAGCACCCGGAGAAAACCCACGCAGGTCACGGGGAGAAGGTACAAACTCAGTAGTCGGGATCGAACCCGGGTCTCTGGCGCTGTGAGGCAGCAG
>JAWMAR010000001.1:21975510-22009565 GCA_036785375.1 Leucoraja ocellata
ATGGCACCCAGTGGCACCCAATGGCACCCAGTGGCACCCAATGGCACCCAATGACACCCAGTGACACCCAATGCACCCAATGGCACCCAGTGACACCCAGTGACACCCAGTGACACCCAATGGCACCCAATGGCACCCAGTGACACCCAAAGACACCCAGTGACACCCAATGGCACCCAATGGCACCCAATGGCACCCAATGGCACCCAGTGACACCCAATGGCACCCAGTGACACCCAATGACACCCAGTGACACCCAATGCACCCAATGGCACCCAGTGACACCCAATGGCACCCAGTGGCACCCAATGGCACCCAATGGCACCCAATGGCACCCAATGGCACCCAATGGCACCCAGTGGCACCCAATGGCACCCAGTGGCACCCAATGGCACCCAATGGCACCCAGTGGCACCCAATGGCACCCAGTGGCACCCAATGGCACCCAATGCACCCAGTGACACCCAATGCACCCAATGCACCCAGTGACACCCAATGACACCCAGTGACACCCAATGCACCCAGTGACACCCAATGGACAAGTCAATGGATATTCTTAACACAGGGATAGATAGATAGATAGATAGATAGATAGATAGATAGATAGATAGATAGATAGATAGATAGATAGATAGATAGATAGATAGATAGATAGATAGATAGATAGATCGATACTTGATTAGTACGGGTGTCAGAGGTTATGAGGAGAAGGCAGGAGAATGGGGTTAGGAGGGAGAGAGAGATCAGCCATGATTGAATGGCGGAGTAGACTGGATGGGCCGAATGGCCTGAGTCAGCTCCTGGATCTTATGGTACAGTGTGCTGTGTGTCTGGCTCCAATCACCCATGAGCGGTTGTGGGGAGGGCGAACTTACTCGAACATCGGCGAAGATTTTGCCATCTTCTTCAATGAACAACTTGTGGATGATCTCGGTGTCGGCGATCATGAGGAACGGCTGGCGGCCCAGGAGCAGTCTGGTCCGGGGTTTATTCGGACAGAAAGAGAGACACACGTTGTCAGGGTGGATGTAAGGGGAAAGGAACCAGCCCGGCTGTCACAGAAACATAGCAACATCGAAACTAGGTGCAGGAGGAGGCCTATCCAGGCCACTGACATTCCCACTCTATCCAGGCCACCGGCATTCCTAATGACACCCAATGACACCCTATGGCACCCAATGCCACCCAATGGCACCCAATGGCACCCAATGGCACCCAATGGCACCCAATGGCACCCAATGGCACCCTATGGCACCCAATGACACCCAATGACACCCTATGGCACCCAATGGCACCCTATGGCACCCAATGGCACCCAATGGCACCCAATGGCACCCAATGGCACCCAATGACACCCAATGACACCCTATGGCACCCAATGTCACCCAATGACACCCAATGTCACCCAATGACACCCAATGACACCCTATGGCACCCAATGGCACCCTATGGCACCCAATGACAACTATCCAGGCCACCCACATTCCCACTCTATCCAGGCCTTTCACTAGTCAGTAAGTTTCAATGTGTAAGTTAAATAAATCATAATCACAATAATATTTTATTAGCCAAGTATGTTTTGCAAGGAATTTCATTTGCCAAACAGTCATACTAATAAAAAGCAACAGAACACACCAAATACATTTTAACATAAACATCCACCACAGTGACTCCTCCACATTCCCCACTGTGATGGAAGGCGAGAAAAAGTTCAATCTCTTCCCTTCTCTCCGTTCAAAAACAACCAAAACAAAAATAAAATATCCCAAATAACCAATGTTACAGCTCAACCTGCTCCAAAGTTTTAACAAGCTTCTTGGCTATCCTTTACAATAGACAATAGACAACAGACAATAGACAATAGACAATAGGTGCAGGAGCAGGCCATTCAGCCCTTCGAGCCAGCACCGCCATTCAATGTGATCATGGCTGATCATCCCCAATCAGTACCCCGTTCCTGCCTTCTCCCCATATCCCCTGACTCCGCTATCTTTAAGAGCCCTATCTAGCTCTCTCTTGAAAGTATCCAGAGAACCTGCCTCCACCTTCTCTGAGCCAGAGAATTCCACAGACTCACCACTCGCTGTGAGAAAAAGATTCCTCGTCTCTGTTCTAAATGGCTTACTCCTTATTCTTAAACTGTGTGGCCCCTGGTTCTGGACTCCCCCAAACATCGGGAACATGTTTCCTGCCTCTAGTGTGTCCAATCCCTTAACAATCTTATATGTTTCAATGAGATCCCTTCTCATCCTTCTAAACTCCAGAGTGTACAAGCCCAGCTGCTCCATTCTCTCAGCATATGACAGTCCCGCCATCCCGGGAATTAACCTGGTGAACCTACGCTGGGATCCCTCAATAGCAAGAATGTCCTTCCTCAAATTAGAGGACCAAAACTGCATACAATACTCCAGGTGTGGTCTCACTAGGGCCCTGTACAACTGCAGTTCCTACCAAGGTCCTATCCTGAAGTTACTATTTCCCACTGGAGAATGGAATCTTCACCCTGCTACCTTCCAGGTGTTTAGGAGACATTTTTTGTAACCAATGTGCAAATGGCCTTACCCCCAGATATCTCCAAATGTGTCGTAGCTCTCTAGGTCGACGATGTGAATATCCTAGAGACGAGGAAAATAACGTGAGGTTTTGGGGCAGCACGGTGGCACAGCGATAGAGCTGCTGCCTCACAGGGCCAGAGACCCGGGTTCAATCCTGACCACGGGTGCTGTCTGTACAGGGCGTGTACATTCTCCCCGTGACCTGCGTGGGTTTTCTCCGGGTGCCCCTGGTTTCCTCCCACACTCCAAAGACGTGCAGGTTTGTAGGTTGTTTAAGAAGGAACTGCAGATGCTGGAAAATCGAAGGTACACAAAAATGCTGGAGAAACTCAGCGGGTGCAGCAGGATCTATGGAGCGAAGGAAATAGGCAACGTTTCGGCCCGAAACCCTTCCGGGTTTCAGCCCGAAACGTTGCCTATTTCCTTCAGGGTTTCGGCCCGAAACGTTGCCTATTTCCTTCGCTCCATAGATGCTGCTGCACCCGCTGAGTTTCTCCAGCATTTTTGTCTACCTCAGGTTTGTAGGTTAATTGACTTTGATAAAATTGTAAATTGTCCCTATTGTGTAGGATGGTGCTAGCGTGTGGGGTGATCGCTGGTCGGCACGGTCTCAGTGGGCCGAAGGGCCTGTTTCCGTGCTGTACTTCCCCCCCCACACTCCACAGCCGTGCTGGTTTGCAGGCAAATTGGCTTGGGATAAATGTAAATTATCCCTTGTGTGGGTAGGATCAGGATTTTTAAATTATTCCTGGTGTAAAGGATAGTGTTAGCGTACGTTGGTCGGCATGGACTTATAATATAACCATATAACAATTACAGCACGGAAACAGGCCATCTTGACCCTTCTAGTCCGTGCCGAACACATAATCTCCCCTAGTCCCATATACCTGCGCTCAGACCATAACCCTCCATTCCCTTCCCATCCATATAACTATCCAATTTATTTTTAAATGATAAAAACGAACCTGCCTCCACCACCTTCACTGGAAGCTCATTCCACACAGCCACCACTCTCTGAGTAAAGAAGTTCCCCCTCATGTTACCCCTAAACTTCAGTCCCTTAATTCTCATGTCATGTCCCCTTGTTTGAATCTTCCCTACTCTCAGTGGGAAAAGCTTTTCCACGTCAACTCTGTCTATCCCTCTCATCATTTTAAAAACCTCTATCAAGTCCCCCCTTAACCTTCTGCGCTCCAAAGAATAAAGCCCTAACTTGTTCAACCTTTCTCTGTAACTTAGTTGCTGAAACCCAGGCAACATTCTAGTAAATCTAACTTGGACAAAGACGTGCAGGTTTGCAGGTTAATTGGCTTGGCTTAAATGTAAAATTGTCCCCAGTGTGTGTAGGGCAGTGTTAGTGTGCGGGGATCGCTGGTCGGCGGGGGCCAAGGCCCTGTTTCCGCGCTGTATCTCTAAACTAAACAAAAAAAAATAAAACCTCCGTATTAAAAAAGAACTTGCCCCGCATGTCTCCTTTAAACTTTTCCCTCCTCCCGCCTTAAAGCTGCGCACTGTTTGTATTTGATGTTTCCATCCAGGGAAATATATTACGGTTGTCTACCAGGGACTCCAACTTCCTCACTCCCAAATAAGGGACAATAGGTCAAACTACGGGACAACTTCCCGACGGCAATTCGTTGACCGACACGGCCGTGGCTGGGCGAATGATGAGTTGGCCCGGGGTGCTGGACTGCTCACAAAGCCCAGCCGGCCAGCGGGCCAGCTGAGGAGTTTTGGCCCAACCGACCGACGGGGCCACTGGCGAGGCGCTGCTGCTGCACTCCATGGGATGCACTACGTCGGGATCCGACAGTCCCCTGGACCCAAGTAGTAGCGGTCAAATACGGGACAAGGGCGGTCCCGTACGGGACAAACCAATGTAGCCCAATATACGGGACGTCCCGTAGATTGGCGACCCTATTGTCCACCCTATCTGTGCCTCTGATAATCTTCTATACTTCTATTATGCTTTCACCATCACCTCCAGCGTTCCAGAGAAAACATTTTCCGTCTGGCAACCTTCTCCAAGTTACAGGGAATATATCCCACAATCCAGGTATCATTGCTGTAAAGTTAAACTGAGACCCAAGTAAAAGTTCCCGGCATGTCGCTACGGCCCTGTTCTGGTCTATGAGGCTTTACCTCCATCCAAGGACCCAAGCAGTCGTTCCAGGTGTGGCAGAGGTTCACCTGCATCTCCTCCAACCTCATCTATTGCATCCGCTGCTCTAGGTGTCAGCTGCTCTACATCGGTTGGGTGAGACCTAGCGAAGGCTTGGCGATGGTTTCGCCCAACACCTCCGCTCGGTCCGCAATAACCAACCTGATCTCCCGGTTGCTCACCTCCCGCCAGGTGGCTCACCTTCCGGTAGAAGTCGGGGATGGATCCGAGGAAGAGTCTGGGTGAAGGACCGGGGATGTAGAGCTCCTTGAAGGTGCTGTGTGGCCAGCAGACGTACCTGCAATGAGAGGGGCAGCAACGGTTCACGTGAGGCGCGGCGCGGTTTGGCGGCAGCGCCACAGACCCGGGTTCCGTCCCGACTACGGGCGCTTGTCTGTACGGAGTTTGTACCTTCACCCCGTGACCTACGTACAGAACGTTTTTCCTTCTATTATTTATTATGTAAAAGAATATGTGTGCTATGAATGTGTTTATAATTTGTTTGGTTGTTTTGTTGTTTGTCTTTTGCACAAAAATCCGCGAGCATTGCCACTTTCATTTCACTGCACATCTCGTATGTGTATGTGACAAATAAACTTGACTTGACTTGACCTGCCTGGGTTTTTCTCCAAGATCTTCGGTTTCCTCCCACACTCCAAAGACGTGCAGGTTTGTAGGTTAATTGGCTTGGTGGTGAGTGGAAATTGTCCCTAGTGTGTGTAGGATAGTGTTAGTGTGCAGGGATCGCTGGCCGGCACGGACTGGGTGGGCCCAAGGGCCTGTTTCCGCGCTGTATCTCTAACACGACAAGGCGATACTTACAGGCCGAATAGCAAAAGCACAAGTCCTCTCCATATCCAGGGGTTGGTTGTGATCTCACACAGATAGAGCCAGGGCTCAGACCTCACCAGGGGAATCAGCCAGGGTGGGATCAGAAATTCCTGGATCAGGTCCATTCGAAGACTGAAACTTAAAAAAGATTCATAGATAAAAGATGGTCTCGTCCATGTGTGCGATATTGCCACAGTTGGTCAAGTCAAGTCAAGTCACATTTATTTATATAGCACATTTAAAAAAACAACTCTTGTTGGCCAAAGTGCTTTACATTTTGTTATAAGAATAGTACAGACAACCAAACTACATACATATATACATATAGCCCTCGCTCAGTGGACGTCAGGAAAGGCTTGGGAGTATAGATAAGATTTTGATAAGATGGTGACGAAGAACGAAGGAACAGTACAGGAACAGGCCCTTCGGCCCAGAAAGCCTGTGCTGGACATGACACCAAGACTCCTATCTGCCTACACGTAATCCATATTCATATCCATGTACATCTCCAAAAGTCTCTTAACTACCACTATGGTGAGCGGTATTCAGGAAGTAACTGCAGATGCCGGTTTACACCGAAGATAGACACAAAATGCTGGAGTAACTCAGCGGGACAGGCAGCATCTCTGGAGAGAAGGAATGGGGGACGTTTCGGGTCGAGACCCTCCTTCATCTCGACCTGCAACGTCACCCATTCCTTCTCTCCAGAGATGTTGCCCGTCCCGTTGAGTTACTCCAGCTTTTATTGTCCATCTACTCCAGCACCTGCAGTTCCTGCCTCCACAAAAACAATTCAAGTCTGTCCAACTTATAGCTGTTATACATCCCCTAATCCAAGTATCATTCAGGGAAACTGTGGAATTCTCTGCCTCAGAGGGCGGTGGAGGCGGGTTCTCTGGATGCTTTCAAGAGAGAGCTAGATAGGGCTCTTAAAGATAGCGGAGTCAGGGGATATGGGGAGAAGGCAGGAACGGGGTACTGATTGGGGATGATCAGCCATGATCACATTGAATGGCGGTGCTGGCTCGAAGGGCCGAATGGCCTACTCCTGCACCTATTGTGAGTGTCTATTGACAGTGCACGACTGTTTGTGTTTGCAGGAATTGATCGTGGGGGAGGGGGGGTTGCTTGGGACATGATCAACCTTTGCTTTTAACACAGAAGCGCTGGAGAATGCGGACTAAATATAAAGTCCAAGGGCAGGGAGAAGATGCGTGACAGGGGCCGTTACCTACTCAAGTTTGCTTCCAAACCACAGCTGTTGCAGATCTGAATGCATCGCCTCTCAGCAATGCAAAAAGCTCTCAGCCTGACTGCAGCAGGGCGGGCGGTGTTGGTGGAGGTGCCCTGACATTAACCTGACATCTGGAATATTGTGTGCAGTTTTGCTCCCCTAATTTGAGGAAGGACATTCTTGCTATTGAGGGAGCCCAGCGTAGGTTTACAAGGTTAATTCCCGGGATGGCGGGACTGTCATATGCTGAGAGAATGGAGCAGCTGGGCTTGTACACTCTGGAGTTTAGAAGGATGAGAGGGCATCTCATTGAAACATATAAGATTATTAAGGGTTTGGACACAGTAGAGGCAGGAAACATGTTCCCGATGTTGGGGGAGTCCAGAACCAGGGGCCACAGTTTAAGAATTAGGGGTACGCCATTTAGAACAGAGACGAGGAAACACTTTTTCTCACAGAGAGTGGTGAGTGTGGAATTCTCTGCCTCAGAGGGCGGTGGAGGCAGGTTCTCTCTGGATGCTTTCAAGAGAGAGCTAGAGATAGGGCTCTTAAAAATAGCGGAGTCAGGGGATATGGGGAGAAGGCAGGAACGGGGTACTGATTGGGGATGATCAGCCATGATCACATTGAATGGCAGTGCTGGCTCGAAGGGGCCGAATGGCCTACTCCTGCACCTATTGTGTATTGTCTATTGACCCGTATGAACAAAACAAAGCCCTGAGGTCCCCAATGCACCAAGGCCGTTCGTAGTTCATCGATGGAGTTTGTCGCGTTCAATAGCTTGATGGTTGTCGGGAAGAAGCTGTTCCTGAACCTGGATGTCACAGCTTTCAGGCTTCCCCATGGTAGCAGAGAGATGAGACTGTGGTCAGGGTGGCGTGGGCCATTGAGGCAGAGACTCCTGTAGATGCCTTCGATGGGGGGGGGGGGGGGGGGGGGAGGTCAGAGGCGGTGATGGACCGGGTAGCATCCACTATGATATGTCATCCCCTTTATTCTCTACATCACTCAGCAAAGCTCTGAGGGCAATGACTCAATTGCTTATTAATTTGACAATTAACTGGAAAGGACATGGAGGCTGATCATATGTATGGAAAACTCAGTGGGTGAGGCAGCATCGATGGAGCGAAGGAATAGGTGACGTTTCGTGTCAAGACTGATCTGTTTGAAGAAGGATCGACTCCCAAAACGTCACCTATTCCTTCGCTCCATAGATGCTGCCTCACCCGCTGAGTTCCTCCAACATTTTTGTCCACCTTCGATTTTTCCAGCATCTGCAGTTCTTTCTTAAACATGACAAAGGGAATGACTTGTAGTGCAAGGGAAAGTCCAATGAAATAGTCCAATGGTCTCCAATGAGGTAGATAGTAGTCCAGGACTGCTCTCAAGTTGGTGAGAGGATGGTTCAGTTGCCTGATAACAGTGGGGAAGAAACTGCCCCAATGTGTCTCAATAATTCGATAGAGACACAATGCCCTTCAATTCGAATTGGGGCCTCACTCTGACAGTGGAGGAGGCCCAGGACAGAAAGATTCCCTCTCCCCTGACTCTCAGTCTGAATAAGGGTCTCGACTCGAAATATCACCCTTTCCTTCTCTCCGCAGACACTGCCTGTCCCGCTGAGTTACGCCAGTTTTTTTGTGTCTACTTTCAGTGTGAACCAGTTCTCTCCCACACAAGTTCCCCGTGGATCTGGAGGTGTAGTCGACAGCTCGATTCAAACCAAGCGCATTCAAGCGCAGAGTGAAAGGTACGTGACTTCAGATCCTTTGCCCTCAGGCGATAGATTTTAATTTGACATTTGGATTCACCTCACTTACACCTGCCACACCGTATCAGTGTCATGGCAACCTTCCAAGGGTGTCTTGCATAATGAGCAGAGAGTTCACATCAACAGGGTGCAGCGGTAGAGTTGCTGCTTTACAGCACCAGAGACCCAGGTTCCATCCTGAACACGGGTGCTGTCTGTACGGAGTTTGCACGTTCTCCCCGTGACCCTCATGGATTTTCTCCAAGATCTTCGGTTTCCTCCCACACTCCAAAGGCGTGCAGGTTTGTAGGTTAATTGGCTTGGTGTAAGTGTAAATTGTCCCTAGCGTGTGTAGGATTGAGTTAAGGCCCTGTCCCACTTTCACGACCAAATTCACGACCTCTGCCGCGTTTGCCCTTGACTCATACTCATGCACGAGGTCGTAGATAGGTCGTAGGTAGGTCGTAGTAGGCCATGATGCTAGTCAAAGGTACTAGTGGCATTAAGTAGGTCGGGGCGTTTTTTCTACCCCGACGAAAAATGCCCACGAGTAAAAAAAGGTTGTGAATTAGGTCGTGAAAGTGCGACAGACCTTTAACTCCAGCACTTTGTGTCTTTTTTTTAGTAAACCAGCATCTGCAGTTCCTTGTTTCTGCTCTTTGCTCTGTTCCATCGTGACGGGATGGAAGGATAGAGATCGCTTCAGGTAAACACAAAACGCTGGAGTAACTCAGTGGGACAGGCAGCAGCTAAGCAGACGTTTCTTCCTCAGACCCGAAACGTCACCCATTCCTTCTCTCCAGAGATGCTGCTGCCTGTCCCGCTGAGTTACTCCGGCATTTTGTGTCTATCTTTGGTGTAAACCAGCATCTGCAGTCCCTTCCGAGAGATGGCTTTAGCTACTTATTGAAATGTGGACGTTTTTAGAAGGGTCTCGACCTGAAACGTCACCCATTCCTTCTCTCCAGAGATGCTGCCTGTCCCGCTGAGTTACTCCAGCTTTTTGTGTCTACCGTTTTTGTTCGACAGGGTATTTGCAAAAGTAAAAGAGAGGTGAACACGACTGAAAAATCCATGTGAATATCACATTCTCATCAGACAATAGAACTACCAAGTAATATTTAGTGAGATATTCATCTCATGGTCTTCCCCTCAAGTGTTTGAAGTACAACTGTACCGTGATTAGACTCATACCTTAGGAAGTCTGCAGGAATCAGGCAGATCGTTCTAACGTTTCCTGTATTTGAACCTTTTGCCACATTCCAAGTTCATTATGAAGTCATCCCAGAGAACTCCTTGTATGTTACAGGCATTATGAAAGCTGGGTGTAGAATGCGGTCTTATAGAGGTCATGAGAGGAATAGATCGGGTAGATGCACAGAGTCTCTTGCCTAGAGTAGGGGAATCGAGGACCAGAGGACATGGGTTTAAGGTGAAGGGGAAAATATTTAAGAGGAATCTGAGGGGTAACTTTTTCCACACAAAGGGTGATGGGTTTATGGAACGAGCTGCCGGAGGAGGTAGTTGAGGCTGGGACTATCCCAACTTTTAAGATAGGTACATGGATAGGACAATTTTGGAGGGATATGGGTCAAACGCGGGCAGGTGGGACTAGTATCACAGCATGGTTATTGTGGGGCAAAGAGCCTGTTCCCATGCTGCAGTGATCTATATGCGGTATTCTAAATCCTCTCCAATCGAAGGATTTAAATCTCCAGGGGCGGCACGGTGGCGCAGCAGTAGAGTTGCTGCCTCACAGCGCCGGAGACCCGGGTTTCATCCTGACTACGGGTGCTGTCTGTACGGAGTTTGCACGTTCTCCCGATGACCTGCGTGGGTTTTCTCCGGGTGCACCGGTTTCCTCCCACACTCCAAAGACGTGCAGGTTTGTAGGTTCATTGGCTTCCGTGTGTGTGGGATAGTGTTAGTGTGCGGGCGGCACAGACTCGGTGGGCCGAAGGGCCTGTTTCCATGCTGTATCTCAAAACTAAACTAAACTAAATAAACATACAAAATATTTAGTAGAAAAAGCTGGAAGGTAGATAAAAATGCTGGAGAAACTCAGTAATTGAGGCAACATCTATGGAGCAAAGGAATAGGTCGAGACCCGAAACGTCACCTATTTCCTTCGCTCCATAGATGCTGCTGCACCCGCTGAGTTTCTCCAGCATTTTTATCCACCTTCGATTTTTCCAGCATCTGCAGTTCCTTCTTAAACACAAAAAGCTGGAGAAACTTAGCGGGTCAAACAGCATCCCTTCAATCTGAAGAAGGGTCTCGAGCCGAAACGTCACCTATTCCTTCTCTCCAGAGATGTTGTCCGACTTGCTGAGTTACTCCAGTACTTTGTGTCTATCTTCGGTTTAAACCAGCATCTGCAGTTCCTTCCTACACAAATAAACATACATGTTCGATTGCAAAATGCACTGTACATTGACACATGTTTCAGCAGCCAAACCTTTATTCTAAGTGTTGGATGGAAATGCAAATGATAGCTGAGTAGGAATCACATTTCTAAGACATTCTTTGTATCATTGCAAATTCTTAATCACATAATATCATCTATATCTATCTATTATTATATTATATTATTTATAGATTAAAACCCTGTGGCTGCTGGCTGGCTGTGTTTCTGCCTGACTTGTGGTTGCCAGCCTTTGATTCGTTGCTACGCCAACACCAGACCCACAAACGCCCAGATTTTTTCCATTCCGGTAGAGATTTCACTTTTCATTCCAAGTATCCACTCCTGATTAAATTTTGTCGTGTTTATGTACACATTTTTAATAAAATCCTCCTTCCCCCCCCCCACCACTAACTTATTTTGTCGCCTCCTGCTGGCCAGCGACCATAACGGCTGCTGGCGCCCGTATCTCGCCTCAAAGACGCCATTTAAAAACAGCCGCACTGCTGACTGCGGGACCAGCTTGACTTGGAGGACCACGTCTCCCGTGGGGGCTACGGGGAGGGAACGGCTGCGTTGGGGGAGCAGACCCAACGGGTCTGCACTTGGTCTAGTAATTAATAAATTCACAGCCAGCTACATGGATGACTGTGGGTTCTGAGGTGCAGGCCAGTGGTGTAATAATAATAATAATAATACATTTTATATTTGGGCGCCTTTCAAGAGTCTCAAGGACACCTTACAAAAATTTAGCAGGTAGAGGAAAAACATGTAAGGGGAATGAAATAAATAGTAGAGACATGACTAGTACACAAAGTAAAGACAGAATTCAATACAAAACACAATATGAGGCAATTAATGCACAGATGAAAAGGGAGGGGGACGTGGGGCTAAGGATAGGCAGAGGTGAAGAGATGGGTCTTGAGGCGGGACTGGAAGATGGTGAGGGACACGGAATTGCGGATCAGTTGGGGGAGGGAGTTCCAGAGCCTGGGAGCTGCCCTGGGGAAGGCTCTGTCCCCAAAACTGGACTTGTGAATGGAGAGGAGACCGGCTGGTGTGGATCTGAGGGACCGTGAGGGTTGGTAGGGGGAGAGGAGGTCAGTGAGATATGGGGGGGGGGGGTGGGGCAGATGGTGGAGGGCTTTGTAGGTGAGGACCAGGATTTTGTAGGTGATCCGGTGGGAGATGGGATGCCAGTGAAGTTGTTTGAGGACTGGAGTGATGTGATGCCAGGATTTGGTGTGGGTGATGAGTCGGGTGGCTGCGTTCTGGACCAGTTGGAGTCGGTTGATGTAGGTGGAGCTGATGCCAAGGAGAAGTGAGTTGCAATAGTCCAGTTGGGAGGAGATGAAGGCATGGATGACTGTGGGTTCTGAGGTGCAGCCCAGTGGTGTAGCGGGTAGAGCCGCTGTCTCACAGCACCAGAGATCCCGGTTCAACCCCGACCAACGACTCTTGTATGAGGAGAACTGTAGACTTTAGAGAAACAGCGTGGAAACGGTCTGCGCTGCCCAGCGATTGCCCTGCACACTAGCACTATACTACATGCAAGGGACATATTGCAATTTACAAAAGCTAACTAACCTACAAACCCGCAAGTCTTTGTAGTGTGGGAGGCAACCCGAGCCCCCAGGCAAAACCCACGCGGGTCACAGAGGGAACGACCAGACAGCACCCGTGGTCAGGATCGAACCGGGGTCTCTGGCACTGTAAGTCAGCAGCACTACCCGCTGTGCCACCGTGCCCGTCCCATTATCCTTTGAGATAGATCTAAACACAACATTAATCCCAAAGATTGGTAAAAAGGAAACATGACACTGATCACGGAGACACGGGGAACTGCAGATGCTGGAATCTGGAACAAAACACAAAGTGCTGGAGGAAGTCGGCAGCATCGGAGGAGGGGGGGGGGGGGACAGGCGACGTTTCGGGTCGGGAGACGATGTCCGTCCTATCCCTCCGCAGATGCCGCCTGACCCGCAGAGTTCCTCCAGCACCGTGTATGGCACGGTTCACGCTCTCTCCCTCTCTCTGGAGCAGCAGGACCAGCGCTTCTAACGCCCCCGTCTATCGGATAAGCGGCGTCGATCGATCGTTGGTGACTGTCGGCCTCAGTTTCACAGTCGCAAAAGGATTGGTTCCCCTAAAGGACGCAAAACAGAAAGCCAGAGAATTAGTGACCATTCCCGTCCTCTCCCCGTTCGAGGAGTCCATATCACCAACTTTAGCAACGATGGGAGCAGAATAAGACCATTCGGCCCATCACGTCTACTCCACCCTGCTAACCCCATTCACCCGTAGTCGGGATCGAACCCGGGTCTCTGGCGCTGTGAGGCAGCAACTCCACCGTGTCGCCCCCTGGTGAGGAGGTGTAGGACTTCACCTCTCTTTGCCTTCACTTGGGCTTTGGTTCCAGCACCTTAAACAGCAAAAGGGCCCATATGGTCATGTGATAGTAGAATTAGGCCATTCAGCCCATCATGTCTACTCTGCCATTCAATCATGGCCGATCAATCTCTCTCTCCTAACCCCATTCTCCTGCCATCTCCCCGTAACCCTGATACCCGTACTAATCAATAATCTATCTATCTCTGCCTTAAAAATACCCATTGACTTGGCCTCCACAGCCGTCTGTGGCAAAGAATTCCACAGATTCACCACCCTCTGACTAAAGAAATTCCTCCTCATTTCCTTCCTAAAGGAACGTCCTTTAATTCTGAGGCTGTGACCTCTAGTCCTGGACTCTCCCACCAGTGGAAACATCTTCTCCATATCCATTTCATTATGCAGTAAGTTTCAAGTTTCAGCCTATATTAAAGCAATGGTCAAGAAAGCCCATCAACGCCTCTACTTCCTCAGAAGGAAGTTCGGCCATGCCCCCGACAACTGTCACCAACTTCTACAGATGCATCCTAGAAAGCATTTTATCGGGACGCAACGCAGCTTGGTTCGGGAACAGCTCCATCCAAGAGCAGCAAGAAATTGCAGCGAATTGTGGACGCAGCCCAGACCATTGCACAAACCAACCTCCCTTCCATTGACTCCATCTACACCTCACGCTGCCTCGGCAAGGCCAGCAGCATCATCAAGGACCAGTCTCACCCCGGCCATTCCCTCTTCTCCCCTCTCCCATCAGGCAAGAGGTACAGAAGTGTGAAAACGCACACCTCCAGATTCAGGGACTGTTTCTTCCCGGCTGTTATCAGGCAACTGAACCATCCTACCACAACCAGAGAGCAGCCCTGAACTCCTATCTACCTCAGTGGAAAGCTTTGGACTTAGTGAGACTTTACTGGAGTTTATCTTGCACTAAGCATTATTCACGTTATTCCTTTATCCTGTATCTGTACACTGTGGACGGCCCGACTGTAATCATGTATTGTCTTTCCGCTGACTGGTTAGCACACATCAAGAGCTTTTTCGCTGTACCTCAGTACATGTGACAATGAACTAAACTAATCCAAACCTAGCTGACTTCATCAACCAAAACAAAGACTAAGCTTGTATTTACTGGAGTTTAGAAGGATGAGGGGGTCTTATAGAAACATATAAAATTATAAAAGGACTGGACAAACTAGATGCAGGAAAAATGTTCCCAATGTTGGGCGAGTCCAGATCCAGGGGCCACACAGTCTTAGAATAAAGGGGAGGTCATTTAAGACTGAGGTGAGAAAAAACTTTTTTTCACCCAGAGAGTTGTGAATTTGTGGAATTCCCTGCCACAGAAGGCGGTGGAGGCCAAGTCACTGGATGGATTTAAGAGAGAGTTAGATAGAGCTCTAGGGGCTAGTGGAGTCAAGGGGTATGGGGAGAAGGCAGGCACGGGTTATTGATAGGGGACGATCAGCCATGATCACAATGAATGGCGGTGCTGGCTCGAAGGGCCTGCATCTATTTTCTATGTTTCTATTATCACCCTGCACATCTTGTCCAGTTGTTTGAATAAAAATGAACCTTACCTGGGAAAGAGTTCGTGCTGATTTTCTGTCCCGCCAAAGATCTAAAAAGAAACGAGAAATGAAACGCTCAAATTTTGTTTGTTAACAATAAAAACTGGGAGAACTCTGTCCCAGGATTGTGTGTCTCTCCATATCCAAGTGTGTCTTGACTTTCACTTGCCCCGTGAGAACATCTAGAGGCATTTAAATCAAGGGGCAATTGGTGATGGACAATAAACGTTGACGTACTCAATGAGAATAGTACCGGGGGTGGGTAGATTGCAACCTTCACGTGGCCCGCCCTGTTTTTGACAAATGCAATCAACCAGACCTGCACAATCGAATAAGGTCAAATAGAACAAGTTGTTCTGCAACTTTTAGGCTGTGCCCGCCATACACAAGAAGGAGAAGAAGAAGTATAATACTTCGAACTAGTGTGAACGGGCGATTGTTCCATTGTTCTTTGCGTCGGAAGAAAGTGCAGATGCTTTTTTAAACCGAAGGTAAACACAAAATGACTCAGCGGGACAGAACGAGGTCCTTCCTTTCCTCCAGCTGAACCAACAGTCGCTGAACACCTCTGCTCAGTCCACCCTGATCTCCCAGTTTCCAGACACTTTAACTCCCCCTCCCATTCCCACACTGACCTTTCAGTCCTGGGCCTCCTCCACTGTCAGAGTGAGGCCCAGCGCCAATTGGAGGAGCAGCGCCTCGTATTTCGCTTGGGCAGCTTGCACCCCAGCGGTATGAACATTGACTTCTCTAACTTCAAGTGATCCTGCATCCCCTTCTCTCTCCATTCCCACCCTAGCCCTCTTGCTCATTTCACCGTTTGTATCCATTCGTGATCACCTCGTCCCCAACCAACAATGGACCATTGTGGGCTCCACCTTTCCCGAGTCACCGATGCAGGCTGGGCTTTGTTCTGTACCTTCCCAGACCTCTCGTTACCCCCTCCCTGACTCACAGTCTGAAGAAGGGTCGCGACCAGATGCATCACCCATTCATAGAAACATAGAAAATAGGTGCAGGAGTAGGCCATTCGGCCCTTCGAGCCTGCACCGCCATTCAATATGATCATGGCTGATCATCCAACTCAGTATCCTGTACCAGCCTTCTCTCCATACCCCCTGATCACCTTTAGCCACAAGGGCCATATCTAACTCCCTCTTAAATATAGCCAATGAACTGTGGCCTCAACTACCCTCTGTGGCAGAGAGTTCCACAGATTCACCACTCTCTGTGTGAAAAATGTTTTTCTCATCTCGGTCCTAAAAGACTTCCCTCTTATCCTTAAACTGTGTGACCCCTAGTTCTGGACTTCCCCAACATCGGGAACAATCTTCCTGCATCTAGCCTGTCCAACCCCTTAAGAATTTTGTAAGTTTCCAGAGATGCTGCCTGTCCCGCTGAGTTACTCCAGCATTTAGTGTCTATCTTCGTAGCAAGTCCCTGCTGGAGATTACAGTGCAATAGCACCATCTGCTGGCATTCCATTCTCTTCTAATCGAAAGAGATCACAGCCTTGAAACTAGACAAAAATGCTGGAGAAACTCAGCGGGTGAGGCAGCATCTGTGTCCAAAGGGTCTCGACCCGAAACGTCACCTATTCCTTCGCTCCACAGATGTTGCCTCACCCGCTGAGTTTCTCCAGCATTTTTGTCTACCTTCGATTTTTTTCCAGCATCTGCAGTTCCTTCTTAAACACAGCCGTGAAATGAGCTTGGTTTACTTTAGAGATGCAAGGCGGAAACAGGCCCTTCGGCCCACCGAGTCCGTGCCGACCATCGATCACCCGTTCACACTAGTCTATGTTATCTCACTTTCCCATCCACTCCCCACACACTAGGGGCAATTTACAGAGGGGCTGATTCACCTACAAACCAGCACGTCTTTGGGATGTGGGAGGAAACCGGAGCGCCCACACCTAGCGCTCACAGGAGGAGTGTGCAAACTCCACAAGGCTATGACCAGAGGTCAGGATCGAACCTAGGCTACTCTGGAGTGGTGATGCAAGATTCTACCAGTGTCAGGATGGCAGACTATTCTCAGCAAGGCTCATGATCAACTAAAGATATACATGTATAAAACTGAGGAAGACACAAGGAATTGCAGATGCTGGAATCTTGAGGGAAAGTACAAAGTACTGGAGGATCTGATTGATGAAAGGGAAGATCGACTGGGCTTGTATTCACAGGAATTTAGAAGGATGAGAGGGGATCTTGTAGAAAAATATAGGATTCTTAAGGGAATTGGACAGGCTAGATGCAGGAAAAAATGTTCGCCATGTTGGGGGGAGTCCAGAACCAGGGGCCACACACAGTTTAAGAATAAGGGGTCGGCCATTCAGGACTGAGATGAGGAAAAACGTTTTCACCCAGAGAGTCGTGAATCTGTGGAATTCTCTGCCACAGAAGGCAGTGGAGGCCAATTCACTGGATGTATTCAAGAGAGAGTTGTATTTAGCTCTTGGGGCTAACGGAATTAAGGGATATGGGGAGAAAGCAGGAACGGGGTACTGATTCTGGATGATCAGCCATGATCACTTTGAATGGTGGTGTTGGCACGAAGGGCCGAATGGCCTCCTCCTGCAGCTATTTTCTACGTTTCTATCTCTGCGGGTCAGTCAGCATCTGTACAGGAAAATGGACAGACAACGTCTCGGCTCCTCGATCCATTCCCTCCACAGACGCTGCCCGTCCTGCTGAGTTCCTCCAGCATGTTGTGTCTTTTTGCTCAAGATTCTTGCGCCTGCAGTTCCTTGTGTCCCCGATGTACGTGCAGAAATGTCACACTTCAAATTCGTGAACCAAACTCAGTAAAACACTTTGCGTAGGAAGGAACTGCAGATGCTGATTTTTATACCAAGGACAGATTCAAATGCTGGAGTAACTCGGCTGGTCGGGCAGCATTTCTGGAGAGAAGGAATAGGTGACGTTTTGGGTCAAAATCTTTCTTCAGACTGTTTTTGTCAATTGTTCATCAAACAATGTTGAAAAGGGTCTGAAGGGTGTCCCGACCCCAAAACGCCACCTATTCCTTTTCTCCAGAGATGCTGCTTGACCCGCTGAGTTCCACCAGCATTTTAGTTCAGTTTGGAGATACAGCGCGGAAACAGGCCCTTCAGCCCACTGAGTCCGTGCCGACCAGCGATCCCCGCACGCACGCACTATCGTACAGGGAAATGTACAATTTTTACCGAAGCCAATTAACCTACAAACCTGCACGTCTTTGGAGCGTGGGAGGAACCGGAGCACCCGGAGAAAACCCACGCAGGTCACGGCGAGAACGTACAAACTCCGTACAGACAGCACCCGTAGTCAGGATCGAACCCGGGTCCCTGGCGCCGTGAGGCAGCAACTCTACCGCTGCGCCACCGTGCCGATTTTGAATCTATCTTCAGTAAAACACTTTTATCTTTAAGATGAGCAACAGACTCTTCTCTAAGAGGGGGAGAGGGACACAGGAGAGACTGCAGGTGATTGGAACTTGAGCAAGGCACTGGAGGAGAGGGTCAGGCAGGAGGGAGTCGACAGGTGAAGCTTCAGGTAGGGTATGAAGAAAGGTCTTCACCTGAAACGTCGCCTTGTCCATTCACTCCGCAGATGCTGCCTTACCCGCTGACTTCCTCCAGCACTTTGTGTTTTAACTCACGAGGAAGATAATATTACATCTACCAGAGTTAGACACAAAAAGCTGGAGTAACTCAGCGGGACAGGCAGCAGCATCTCTGGAGAGAAGGAACGGGTGACGTCTCAGGTCAGGCTGAAGACAGGTGTCGACCCAAAACGTCACCCGTTCCTTCTCTCCAGAGATGCTGCTGCCTGTCCCGCTGAGTTCCTCCAGCATTTTTGTTTCTATCTTCGGTTTAGACCAGCATCTGCAGTTCCTTCCTGCACATTACATCTACCAGATCTGCTCACCAGTAAAACAATCATGCAAACTCCACAAATAAAGCACTTCCGATTAACCCTCTCGTACACCATAATTGCTGCCAGTTCAGTGGTTTTTATACTTTATAGATTTGATCTTTGATCTTTCAAAATCAGTGATGTGGTTTTCAGGGTGTGTTGGTGCCACTGCTCCGAGCTTTCTAACATGTACAGAAGGCACTTGGGTTGCACAGTGGGGAGAGTTTCTGCCTCACAGCGACTATCTATTTGCTATCTACCTCTTCAGTGACCCTCGGACTATCCTTGGCTTTACCTTGCACTAAAGTGTTCTTCCCTTATCATGTATCTGTGGGCGGCTTTGAAACATATAAGATTGTTAAGGGCTTGGACACACTAGAGGCAGGAAACATATTCCCGATGTTGGGGGAAGTCCAGAACCAGGGGCCACACACAGTTTAAGAATAAGGAGTAAGTCATTTAGAACGGACACTTTTTCTCACAGAGTGTGGTGAGTTTGTGGAATTCTCTGTCTCGCAGGGCGGTGGAGGTCGGTTCTCTGGATGCTTTCAAGAGAGAGCTAGATAGGGCTCTTAAAAATAGCGGAGTCAGGGGATATGGGGAGAAGGCAGGTATGGGGTACTGATTGGGGATGATCAGCCATGATCATATTGAATGGCGGTGCTGGCTCGAAGGGCCGAATGGCCCACTCCTCTATTGTCTATTGATTATAATCATGTATTGTCTTTCCGCTGACCAACAAAAGCTTTTCCCTGTACCTCGGTACAGGTGACAAAAACTAAACTGAACTTAGCTAAACAGCAGGGATAATCCAGACTAAGGAAGGAATCCCGAAACGTTGCCTATTTCCTTCGCTCCATAGATGCTGCCGCACCCGCTGAGTTTCTCCAGCATTTTTGTCAATCCAGACTAAGGATGCTGATTGTGTGTGGATTTTGCACGTTCTCCCTAGGTTTCACCGAGGCCCCCCCTCATCCTTTTAAACTCCAGCGAGTATAGGTCCAGTGCCGACAAAACCCGCCATTTTGTTATTTTTGTCACCTCAGTTACTTTGACAAGGCCAAAACAGAAAGCTGTTGTTAGTGTGTGGGGTGGAACTGCAGATGCTGGTTTAAACCGAAGACAGACTCAAAATGCTGGAGTAACTCAGCGGGTCAGGCAGGATCTCTGGAGTAAATAGGTGACGTTTCGGGTCAAGACCCTTCAGACTGAGAGTCAGGGGAGAGGGAAATGAGAGATATAGATGGGAAAAATAACTTTGTGTTCATCAGAGAGGAACATAAGGTTTGATGGGGTATGTGGAACAAGTTCAAATACGGAACAAACTAGAGGTTTGAACAGGTACAGAAAAAAACGTACCTACACTTACCTACACACACTAGGCAAAATGTACAATTGTTACCAAGCCATTGGCCTACAAGCCCACACGTCTTTGGAGTGTGGGAGGAAACCGGAACTCCCGGAGAAAACCCATGCAGGTCACGGGGAGAGTGTACAAACTCCGTACAGATCGAACCTGGGTCCCTGGCGCTGTGAGGCAGCAACTCTACCGCTGTGCCACCACCCCGAAACGTCACCCATTCCTTCTCTCCAGAGATGCTGCCCGTCCCGCTGAGTTACTCCAGCGTTTTGTGTGTGTGTCTGTCTCCAAGCTGTTGTTAGTGTTTGGGGTAAAGTCCAAAACAAGGGCCAGACGACCTTACGTCAGGCCAGCGAGAGAGACCACAGGACAACGGGCATTTGCGCCCACGGTCAATGGGAGAGGGTTAAACGTTCCCGAGAGCTACGGTGAAAGTGAAGCCATCTTACGGACTCTAGCAGAAAGAACTGCTCCCTTGAAGCCACCAGAAATCTGGCTGCGAAGTTGTGTCCAAGAGAATCGAGGCAAATTTGGCCGGCTAGCGAGAGGAGATGAAACCACATCACAAACCTCCGATTACATTCTGACTCTGGAGACCCTCGGACTAACTTTGATCGGACTTTACCTTGCACTAAATCTTATTCCCTTAATCCTGTACATCTACACTGTAGCCAGCTTGGTTGTGATCATGCATCAGACTTAACTGGGCGTCATCTTGCTCTAAACTATAGGAGTAAGGAGCAGTTGTACAGAGCCCTAGTGAGACCACACCTGGAGTATTGTGTGCAGTTTTGGTCCCCTAATTTGAGGAAGGACATTCTTGCTATTGAGGGAGCCCAGCGTAGGTTCACCAGGTTAATTCCCGGGATGGCGGGACTGCCATATGTTGATAGAATGGAGCGGCTGGGCTTGTACACTCTGGAGTTTAGAAGGATGAGAGGATATCTTATTGAAGCATATAAGATTATTAAGGGTTTGGTCACGCTAGAGGCAGGAAACATGTTCCCGATGTTGGGGGAGTCCAGAACCAGGGGCCACAGTTTAAGAATAAGGGGTAAGCTTTTTAGAAGGAAACACTTCTTCTCACAGAGAGAGGTGAGTCTGTGGAATTCTCTGCCTCAGAGGGCGGTGGAGTCCGGTTCCCTAGATACTTTCAAGAGAGAGTTAGACTCTGCTATTTTTAAGAGCTCTGTCTAGCTCTCTCTTGAAAGCATCCAGAGACCTGGCCTCCACCTCTGAACTCAGCTGGACAGGCAGCATCTCTGGAGAGAAGGAATGGGTGACGTTTCAGGTCGAGACCCTTCTTCAGACTCAAGAACACGAGAAGAGGCTACATTTCAAAACCAGGACCTAGTCTGAAGAAGGGTCTCAACCTGAAACGTCAGCCAATCCTTCTCTCCAGCTGCCTGTCCCGCTGAGTTACTCCAGCATTTTTGTGTCTTTCTTCTGAACTGTATTTCATCTTAATAGTGTTTTACTGTAGATGTAATTTTTTTCACCCAGAGATTTGTGATTCTGTGGATTTCTCTGCCTCAGAAGGCAGTGGAGGCCGATTCACTGGATGTTTTCAAGAGAGAATTAGATTTAGCTTTTCGGGTAATGGAATCAAGGGATATGGGGGAGAAAGCAGGAACGGGGTACTGATTCTGGATGATCAGCCATGATCACATTGAATGGCGGTGTTGGCTCGAAAGGGGCCGAATGGCCTACTCCTGCACCTACTTTCTATGTTTCTTTGTGTGTAAAACTGGCAGGGGCGGTGCAGGGGTGGTGCAGGGGCGGGGGAGCAGGTAAGATGCCATACTCACCCTGCTTTGTCCACTCTCCGACACGGCCAGACTGACTGCACTGCCCCGCCGGCTCCTGAGGTCTGGAGGGCCGGGCTGTGACTCCTGGGAGGCGCCGTGGGGCAGAGGCGGTGGGTCGGGGACCACGCTGGCCACAGGGTTGCTGTAGTCCACCGGCGGCAACATGTAACGCTTGGGGTCCAGCAGGTTCTCCGTGCTGCGTCCACTCCTCATTGGAAACGGCCTGCGTGGGGGAGAGAACACCATGGGGAAAGTTGGGCCGAAGGGCCTGTGTCCTCTGTGTATCACCTCTGTGTATCACTCCCCGTATCACTCTTGCGTATCACTCCCCGCGTATCAATCCCCGCGTATATCACTCCCCGTATCACTCCGCGTATATCACTCCGTGTATCACTCCGTGTATCACCCCGTATATCACTCCGCGTATCACTCCCCGTATCACTCCGCGTATCACTCCGCGTATCACTACGCGTATCACTCCCCGTATCACTCCCCGTATCACTCCGCGTATCACTCCGCGTATATCACTCCGCGTATATCACTCCCCGTATCACTCCGCGTATCACTACGTGTATCTCTCCGCGTATCACTCCGCGTATCACTCCCCGTATATCACTACGCGTATCACTCCCCGTATCACTCCGCGTGTATCACTCCGCGTATCACTCCCCGTATCACTCCCCGTATCACTCCAGTATATCACTACGCGTATCACTCCCCGTATCACTCCGCGTGTATCACTCCGCGTATCACTCCCCGTATCACTCCCCGTATCACTCCCCGTATCACTCCCCGTATATCACTCCGCGTATATCACTCCGCGTATCACTCCCCGTATCACTCCCCGTATCACTCCCCGTATCACTCCCCGTATCACTCCCCGTATCACTCCCCGTATCACTCCGCGTATATCACTCCGCGTATATCACTCCGCGTATATCACTCCGCGTATATCACTCCGCGTATATCACTCCGCGTATATCACTCCGCGTATATCACTCCGCGTATATCACTCCCCGTATCACTCCCCGTATATCACTCCCCGTATATCACTCCCCGTATATCACTCCGCGTATATCACTCCGCGTATATCACTCCCCGTATCACTCCCCGTATCACTCCGCGTATATCACTCCGCGTATATCACTCCCCGTATCACTCCCGTATCACTCCCCGTATCACTCCCCGTATCACTCCGCGTGTATCACTACGCGTATCACTCCCCGTATCACTCCCCGTATCACTCCCCGTATCACTCCCCGTATATCACTCCGCGTATATCACTCCGCGTATATCACTCCGCGTATATCACTCCCCGCATCACTCCCCGCATCACTCCCCGCATCACTCCCCGCATCACTCCCCGCATCACTCCCCGCATCACTCCCCGCATCACTCCCCGCATCACTCCCCGCATCACTCCCCGCATCACTCCCCGCATCACTCCGCGCATCACTCCGCGCATCACTCCGCGTATCACTCCGCGTATCACTCCGCGTATCACTCCGTGTATCACTCTGTGTATCACTCTGTGTATTACTCTGTGAGAGACATTGGTCAAAGTTTACAGCTCAGACTGCAACTTATCTGACGGAGGTGGCTGTAAAACACAGATGGATGTTTAGTTTGGTTTGGAGATACAGCGCAGAAACAGGCCCTTCGGCCCACCGGGTCCGCGCTGACCAGCAATCACCCGCACATTAACACTATCCTACACAACCATGGACAATTTACCTTTGAAACCGAAGCCAATTAACCTACAAACCTGCACGTCTTTGGAGTGTGGGAGGAAACCGGAGATCCGTGCCATTTCTGTGTCCATAAACGTTCTCTCACGCTGCCCCAAACTCTTTCACCCAAAGACGTGCAGGTTTGTGGTTTAATTGGTTTGGTCTAAATGTAAATTGTCCCTAATGTGTGTACGATAGCGTGGTGTGCAGGGGTCGCTGGTCGGCACGGACTCGGTGGGCCGAAGGGCCTGTTTCTGTGCTGTATCTCTAAACTAAACTAAACCAGACCATGGAATCAAAGGGAACCTGTCACGTGATCTGAGAAGCAAGGATCTCACAATGAATAAGGGAAGCACGGTGGCGCAGTGGTAGAGTTGCTGCCTCACCGGGGTTCCATCCTGATGACGGGTGCTGTCTGTGCGGAGTTTGCACGTTCTCCCTGTGACCCGCGGGAGCTCCGGTTTCCTCCCATACTCCAAAGACATACAGGTTTGCCGGTTAATTGGCTACAGTGAAAATTATAAATTGTCGCTAGGGTGTGTGGGATAGTGTTAGTGTGCGGGGATCGCTGGTCGGCACGGACTCGGTGGGCCGAAGGGCCTGTTTCCACACTGGATGTCTAAACTAAACTAAGAAACTCAACTGAAGGAACTCGGCCTGAAACATCACCCATTCCTTCTCTCCAGAGATGCTGCCTGTCCCGCTGAGTTACTCCAGCATCTTGTGTCTACAGGTACCTTCAAACTAAACATCCCATTTGTGTTTCCCTGCCTCATCCATCAGTCAAGTTGCAGTCTGAGCTGTGAACTCCAACCAATTCCTGCGTCTCCCCTCTCCCATCAGGCAAAAGGCACAGAAGTCCCAAAACGCACACCTCCAGATTCAGGGACAGTTTCTACCCAGCTGTTATCAGGCAACTGAACCATCCTACCACAACCATAGAACTGTCCTGAACTACTATCTACCTCATTGGTGACCCTCGGACTATCCTTGATCGGACTTTGCCGGCTTTACCTTGCATTAAACGTTATTCCCTTATCATGTATCTGTACAGTGGACGGCTCGATTGTGAACATGTATTGTCTTTCCGCTGACTGGTTAGCGCGCAACAAAAGCTTTTCACTGTACCTCAGTACACGTGACAATGAACTAAAACGGAACCAATGTGCATTGAAACACAATCAACGCGCTGAATACCGAGTGACACAATTACCTGAGTGACGGCTCGTGAGTCTGGATCTCTTCCTGAAAAGGGCACGAAGGAATGGGGGAACCAGCCCTGCCTGCGGGAACAAAAACCATGAAGGTGTCATCATTCAATGAAGCAGAGATTACAAGCACCTTCATCTCCGACACGGTGGAGCAGCGGTAGAGTTGCTGCCTCACAGCGCCAGAGACCCGGGTTCCATCCTGACTACGGGTGCTGTCTGTACGGAGTTTGTACCTTCTCCCCGTGACCGGGTGCTCCGGTTTCCTCCCACACTCCACCGACCCCAACAGGTGTTTAGGTTAATTATCTCGGTATAAACATAAATTGTGTTAGTGTGCGGGGGTCGCTGGTCGGCGCGGACTCGGTGGGCCGAAGGGCCTGATTCAGCGCTGTGTCTCTAAACCAAATAAATGTAGTAATTGCTGTGCTGATCATTGGGAAACACACGCACACTCACGCACACACGCACTCGCACACACTCACACGCTCACACACACACGCTCACACACGCACACACACGCACTCGCACACACGCACACTCGCACACATTCACACGCACACTCACACACACGTGCGCGCACTCACACACATGCGCGCACACACTCGCACACGCGCACACATAAACACACGCACATTCACACACACGCAAACACACACTCATTCACACACACACGCAAACACACACACACGCACGCACAAACACTCACACACACACTCACACACGCGCACACATAAACACACATTCACACACACGCACACACACGCACTCACACACACGTAAACACACACACACGCATGCACACACGCAAACACATGCACACGCATGCACACACGCAAACACACGCACACGCATGCACAAACACAAACACTCACACACACACACATCTCTGAAACAAAGTAAATATCAGTTGTGGGTCGATTGATGACCTACTTTGGTGACCCTTCCAACTTGCCGAACAACCAGCCGTTCTTGGCCTCTGGAAACCAATATGGTGACGATATCTCCTTTCTCGAAGTTGAGCATGGATTGGTTGCGGACGGCTGCGTGGGAGATGACGGCCTGGACACGGGCGCCGGTCAGCCCAGCGACTCTGTCCCCCCGCGGCCCCTGCAACTGACCCCCGGCCGAGCCCAGTCCTGGGGAGAGATGGAACCAACATTACAACCGGAGACAGGTAACCTGGACTCCGAGGGTCCGAGCTACAGGGAGAGGTTGAGCAGGCTGGGACTCTGGGACAAGGCTGGCTCGGAACAAATCAGAGCCAGCATCCATGGCCAAGAAGTCACTAGATCATGGCGTCAAGTTGGGAAAAGGGGAAGTACAACGGGATCTGGGGGTCCTTGTTCATCAGTCACTGAAAGTAAGCATGCAGGTACAGCAGGCAGTGAAGAAAGCAAATGGCATGTTGGCCTTCATAACAAGAGGAGTTGAGTATAGGAGCAAAGAGGTCCTTCTGCAGTTGTACAGGGCCCTAGTGGACCACACCTGGAGTATTGTGTGCAGTTTTGTTCCTCTAATTTGAGGAAGGACATTCTTGCTATTGAGGGAGTGCAGCGTAGGTTTACAAAGTTAATTCCCGGGATGGCGGGACTGTCATATGCTGAGAGAATGGAGCAGCTGGGCTTGTACACTCTGGAGTTTAGGAGGGAGGGGGAGAGGGAAAGGGAGAGGGAGAGGGAGAGGGAGAGGGAGAGGGAGAGGGAGAGGGAGAGGGAGAGGGAGAGGGAGAGGGAGAGGGAGAGGGAGAGGGAGAGGGAGAGGGAGAGGGAGAGGGAGAGGGAGAGGTGTGGATGGGATGTTATGAGATATCTCACTCATTGAGGGACTCCTTTCTCCTGGTTTGCTCGGCTCAGAGTTTGCGAATGGCAACAGGTCGCCTCCATTCACCTCACGCCGGGAAGGCTGAGGGCTTGGGAGATAGCTGCGTCTTGAGATGGTGTCGATGTTGGCAGCCTCGATCTGTGGGGGTGACGAGAGAGGGGGAGAGAGGGGAGGGAGGGGGAGAGAGGGGGAGAGAGGGGGAGAGAGGGGGAGAGAGGGGGAGAGAGGGGGAGAGAGGGGGAGAGAGGGGGAGAGAGGGGGAGAGAGGGGGGAGAGAGGGGGAGAGAGGGGGAGAGAGGGGGAGAGAGGGGGAGAGAGGGGGAGAGAGGAGAAAATTGGTCAATTTGCAGGATTCTTGGCTCTCAATCCACTTGTTCTCAGCATTGAATTGTTACGTAACAAAAGTCTCTTGCCCAGAGTAGGGGAATCGAGGACCAGAGGACATAGGTTTAAGCTGAAGGGGAAAAGAGCTAAGATCTAAAGGTGCATGGAACAAGCTGCCGGAGAAGGTAGTTGAGGCAGGGACTATCCAAACATTTAAGAAACAGTTAGACAGGTACATGGACAGGACAGGTTTGGAGGGATATGGGTCAAACGCAGGCAGGTGGGACTAGTGTAGCTGGGGCTTGGTTGGCCAGTGTGGGCAAGGTGGGCCAGAGGGCCTGTATCCATGCTGTATCACTCTGTGACTCAATCATTGTTGCCTTGCAGTGGTTGTGATGGGCCAGATCACAGGGGGATTGGTCTGGGAGGGATTGGTCTGGGAGGGGAGGGGAGGGAAGGGAAGGGGAGGGAATGGGAGGGGAGGGGAGGGGAGGGTGAGCCTTTCCGATTTTCCCATTACCACGTTGAGAGGTGCGCCCATGTTGGGGGGGCGAGGGCTGGACCTGCCCGAGGCGTTGCCATCGGCTGCAGCGCTGGTGTGTTCTCTCCACCCCGGCACCTTGTTGTGGAGGGCCTCCCGTGCCTGCAACACAGCAGAAGAAATGAAGATGAAAAGGTTAATGGATGAAGGGGTGGGAAAAAGGTTTAGAGGGATATGGACCAAACACGGTGGCGCAGCGGTAGAGTCGCTGCCTTACAGCGAATGCAGCACCACAGACCCGGGTTCGATCCCGACTACGGGTGCTGTCTGTACGGAGTTTGCACGTTCTCCCCGTGACCCGCGTGGGTTTTACATAAAAACATAGAAAATAGGTGCGTGCAGGAGTAGGCCATTCGGCCCTTCGAGCCAGCACTGCCATTCAATATGATCAGGGCTGATCATCCAACTTTCTCTGAGATCTTTGGTTTCCTCCCACACTCCAAAGACGTACAGGTTTGTAGGTCAATTGGCTTGGTCTAAATGTAAATTGTCCCCCAGTGTGTGTGTGGGATAGTGTTAGTGTGCGTGGATCGCTGGTTGGCGCGGACTCGGTGGGCCGAAGGGACTGTTTGAATGAATGAATAAGTTTATTGGCATACAATACAAGGAAATTGCCTTGGTGCTCCGCCCTCATGTAACAACACGACATACAGTAAACAACAACGAGTGGAGCACCAAGGCAAATTCCTTGTATTTCTGCACTGTATCTCTAAACTAAACCACACAAAATCTTTTCTCTGGACCTCAGTACACGTGGCCATAAAACTAAACTGAAACGGGAATTAAAAGTGTGTCGCTCGAGTTAGGTGGGGAGTCAAATACCTTGCCGTAGAAACGGAGGAAGTAGTACGACAAGTGGAAATGGTTCTCAACAAGAAACCGGTAACGGCGCCTCTCCTCCGCCACAGCCAGTCTGTAGCTGTTCTTCAGGAAGATTCCATGCCCGACTCCAGCGTGCAGAGCTTCTCCTGAAACACCAAGTACATCGCTGGTGAAAGAGGGACAGGGGGAAGGGTGGGACTAGAGGGGAGAGGGGGAGAGGAGAGGAGGAGAGGGTGGAGGAGAGAGGGAGAGGAGGAGAGAGGGGAGAGGAGGAGGGAAGAGGGGGGTGGGGTGGAGGGGAGAGGGGGAGAGGGGGGAGAGGGGGAGAGGGGGAGAGGGGAGAGGGGGAGAGGGGGAGAGGGGGAGAGGGGGAGAGGGGGAGAGGGGGAGAGGGGGAGAGGGGAAGAGGGGAAGAGGGGAAGAGGGGAAGAGGGGAAGAGGGGAAGAGGGGAAGAGGGGAAGAGGGGAAGAGGGGGAGAGAAGAGAGGGGGGAGTAGAAGAGAGGGGGGAGTAGAAGAGAGGGAGGGGGAGGGGAGAGGGGGGAGTGGTGGGGAGTGAGAGAGAGGGGTGTGTGGGGAGGTGAGAGGAGAGGGGGAGGGGTTGGGAGAAGAGGTGAGGAGGGAGAGAGGGGGTGTGGGGGGAGGGGTGAGGATGGGGGGGAGTGGGGAGTGGGGAGAGGCAGGGAGGGGCGAGGATAGGGGGGAGTGGGGAGGGAGGAGCAGGGAGGGGTGAGGATGGGGGGGGGGGGGAGTGGGGAGGGGGGGGAGTGGGGAGGGGGGATGGGAGGGGATTGAGAATCCATTCTTCCAATCCACAGATGCTGCCTGACCCGCTGAGTTCCTCCAGCACTTCTGTATTTTTTCACTCAGGATTGCAGCATCTGCAGCCTCCGCTCACCTGCAGGTCCCTGGTGTGTGAGTTTCTCATCCTCTCCAGCTTCTGTAGCTCTGTGTTTGTGTCGTTCAACATCTGAGTCCTCTCCCTGTGCTCCTTTCGAAGCGATGTTTGCTTTTCTGCAAAGGAAGAGAAGCAAGTTGGGGGGGGAAGTCCAGGACCAGGGGTCACCGTTTAAGAATACGGGGTCGGCCATTTAGGACTGAGATGAGGAAAAACGTTTTCACCCGGAGAGTTGTGGATCTGTGGAATTCTCTGCCACAGAAGGCAGTGGAGGCCCCATACACTGGATGTTTTCAAGAGAGAGTTAGATTTAGCCCTTAGGGCTAACGGAATCAAGGGATATGGGGAGAAAGCCATGATCACATTGAGTGGCGGTGCTGGCTCGAAGGGCCGAATGGCCTACTCCTGCACCTATTTTTCGATGTTTCGTTGCTCAGGGGACTAGACCCCTTATGATGGTTACGGGCGCTGTCTGTACGGAGTTTGCACGTTCTCCCTGTGACCACGTGGGTTTTCTCCTGGTGCTCTGGTTTCCGCCCACACTCCAAAGACGTACAGGTTTGTAGGTTGACACAAAAGGCTGGAATGAAGGAATTCCTTCTCCTCCAGAGATGCTGCCTGACCCGCTGAGTTATGGTGCAGCAGCATCTATGGAGCTAAGGAAATAGGCAACGTTTCGGGCCGAAACCCTTCTGGAAATAGGCAACATTTCGAGTCGAAACCCGGAAGGGTTTCGGCCCGAAACGTTGCCTATTTCCTTAGCTCCATAGATGCTGCTGCACCCGCTGAGTTACTCCAGCACTCTGTGAAACGTCACCTATCCATGTTCTCCACAGATGCTGCCTGACCCGCTGAGTTACACCAGCTCTCTGTGAAACGTCACCTATCCATGTTCTCCACAGATGCTGCCCGACCCACTGAGTTACTCAGCACTCTGTGAAACGTCACCTATCCATGTTCCCCACAGATGCTGCCTGACCCGCTGAGTTACACCAGCACTCTGTGAAACGTCACCTATCCATGTTCTCCACAGATGCTGCCTGACCCACTGAGTTACTCCAGCACTCTGTGTCCTTTTGTGCATTTATCAGTTTCTGTTTCGGCAGCCACAAGGAGAACGTGCAAACTCCACACAGACAGCACCCGAGGTGCGGCTGGAACCGTGTTCATGTTGTTTCCCCGAGATTGAAGCAGACTAATGAGGAGTGCGTACTCACAGTTATATAATCCACGTCCAGTTGAGTATTGCGTTCCATTTCACGCAGCAGCTCATCTGTTAAACCTCCGAAACTGCGAAATTAAAAGGTAGTTTAGTTTGGAGATATCAAGTCAAGTCAAGTCAAGTCAAGTTTATTTGTCACATACACATACGAGATGTGCAGTGAAATGAAAGTGGCAATGCTCGCGGATTATTTTGTGCAAAAGACAAACAACAAGATATGGCACGGAAACAGGCCCTCCGGCCCACCGAGTCTTTCTTTTCCCCTGTAAACCAGCACCTGCAGTTCCATATTTTCCCCAACAATAACCAGGGATATTTTTTCCCAATTTCCAAAGACATTAATCAGTGAAGTCGGGAAGTGTGACAGGAAGTGAGTAGCGGCACCTACAATTAGTTCCAGGTCGTTGTTGAGCTCCCTCTGTGTGTCCGCGATCTGTAATAGGATCTGACCTGGGCAACAAAAGAGGTCAACAAGTCAGTTCACAGGTCAAACATGCAAAGGTTAGAAGTTCCCAATCCTTCACTTCTCAACCCACCACAGCCATGAACTCAACTCAAACAAAACTCTGAACATTATCTGTAATAGCCCATTATCTGTGTTATTTATTGATGTGTGTATATATTTGTACAATGGTATATGGACACACTGATCTGTTCTGTATTCATGCCGACTATATTCTGTGTGCTGAAGCAAAGCAAGAAATTAATTGTCCTATCTGGGGACACATGACAATAAACTCTCTTGAACTTGACCTTCTAAGATGCCAGTTTAAGATGCCACCTCTGTCCCTGCCTGCTCACCGACCACCCCCCCCCTCCCTTTAAAAATATCCACTGACTTGGTCCCCACTGCCTTCTGTAGCAAAGGATTCCACAGATTCACCACCCTCCGACTAAAGACATTCCTCCTCATCTCCTTCCTAAAAGAAACATCCTTTAATTCTGAAGCTGTGCCCTCTAGTCCTAGACTCTCCCACTAGTGGAAACATCCTCTCCACATCCACTCTATCCAGGCCCTTCACTGTTCACAGTCAGGGTGAAGGGGCCTCTTACTTTTAAAATCTTTTTAATTGTTTTTCTTTCCCAAAAAAACAAAAAATAAAACATAAAAAACAGAGCAAAAAGAGGAATGATAAACATAAAAAAAATATTGATACATAGAGATCAGGATTACAGGTATAACCTAAATATGAAGGTACACAAAAAAGCTGGAGAAACACAGCGGGTGCAGCAGCATCAATGGAGCGAAGGAAATAGGCAACGTTTCGGGCCGAAACCCTTCTTCTGACCTAAATATGAGACCAGTGTCAAAATACACATTGAATATAGACTTCCCGGTCTCTATGTAAATATAGTTAAATCTTTAAAAGAAAACTTATAAGTGTAAAAAAAACATGAAAAGACAAAAAGAAAAGGAAAAAAGAAAAACAAAACCGCCCTAAACTAAAGAAAAAAATAAATTAATAATAATTAAAATAAGATAGGTGGTCTCGTACCCAGTATCTGTGACGTCGACGTTCTCAATGCCTGCTCGCCAACTTCCCGACTGCAACGAAGTACGTGTTGGCTGCTCCGGTCAATGCTGGAGAGAGAGAGAGGGACACACACACGTTAGCGTCTAGTTTCCTCGTTTAGTCTAACTTGAGTTTAGTTTATTGTCACCAGTACTGGTGTATGTGTGAGAGAGAAGAGAATGCTATTTATTGTCATTCAAACCTAGGTTTGAACAAAATATCATTTCTGCAGTTTTGTACATTACAAAACAATCCAAGACCCACAGGTTACATAAACATCCATCACAGTGAGTCTCCAACATCTCCTCACTGTGATGGAAGGCAAAGTCAGTATCTCTTCCCGTTGTCCCTTCTCCCGTGGTCCAGCAGTCCAACTCCAGTGTCGAGGCGAACTGGGGCTCCGATGTTAAAGCCCCTGGTGAACGTTGGTAAATCCTGAGGCCGTTTCACCAAGGCCTGCAGTTGTACAGGGTCTTGGTGAGACCACACCTGGAGTATTGCGTACAGTTTTGGTCTCCAAATCTGAGGAAGGACATTATTGCCATAGAGGGAGTGCAGAGACGGTTCACCAGACTGATTCCTGGGATGTCAGGACTGTCTTATGAAGAAAGACTGGATAGACTTGGTTTATACTCTCTAGAATTTAGGAGATTGAGAGGGATCTTATAGAAACAAAATTCTTAAGGGGTTGGACAGGCTAGATGCAAGAAGATTGTTCCGATGTTAGGGAAGTCCAGGACAAGGGGTCACAGCTTAAGGATAAGGGGGAAATCCTTTAAAACCGAGATGAGAAGAACTTTTTTCCACACAGAGAGTGGTGAATCTCTGGAACTCTCTGCCACAGAGGGTAGTTGAGGCCAGTTCATTGGCTATATTTAAGAGGGAGTTAGATGTGGCCCTTGTGGCTAAGGGGATCAGGGGGTATGGAGAGAAGGCAGGTACGGGATACTGAGTTGGATGATCAGCCATGATCATATTGAATGGCGGTGCAGGCTCGAAGGGCCGAATGGCCTACTCCTGCACCTAATTTCTATGTTTCTATGTTTAAGCCACGCCGGGCGATGTTAGGCCCCAGCTCCATGTCCTTAAACCCGCGGTTCCAGCGGGAGAAGTCGCCGTTGCGGAGCTCGGAAAAGTGGTCTCCCACCGGGGACCCGCGAGCTCCCGACGTTCCCGCCCACCGGGTCTGTGGCCGGTGCCTCCGAACTCCAAAGTCTTTCCTCTCCGAAGTTGGCCAGCTCCGCGATGTCAGTTCCGCAGGCTCTGCAACTGGAGCCCCCGGGTTAGTCCCGGCCGGAGGTCACCACCGGCTCCACGACATCCGAGACCCGACAGGGAATAGTTGGGTCCCCGCACAGGGAAGAGATTTAAAACGGTTTCCCCCACAGCCTCCCCCCCACCCATACACAGCTAAAAAAATAATAAAAACTAACTCAAGACAAACATTTAACAAGACAAAAATAAAAAAAGACAGACGACTGTAGTCGAGCCGCTGCCGTTAGGTGCCGCCACTCCCACCTGCCGTGCTATCCAGTCAGCTGAAAGTCAACACATGATTTCAATCGAGACATATACTGCGTATTTACAATACAAGGGGATAACATTTAGTGTAAGGTAAAGCCAGCTAAGGTCCGAGGGTCACCAATGAGGTAGATAGTAGTTCAGCACTGCTCGCTGGTTGTGGTAGGATGGTTCAGTTGCCCGATAACAGCCGGGAAGAAACTGTCCCTGAATCTGGAGGTGTGCGTTTTCACACTTCTGTACCTCTTGCCCGATGGGAGAGGGGAGAAGGGGGAGTTTAGAGATACAGCGTGGAAACAGGCTTGGAGATTTGTACGTTTTGCCATATGACCGTGTGGGGTAGCTCCGGTTTCCTCCCACACTCAAGATAGACACAGAATGCTGGAGTAACTCAGCGGGACAGGCGGCATCTCTGGAGAGAAGGAATGGGTGATGTTTCGGGTCGAGACCCTTCTCCGACACTACAAAGACATGCATCCAAATTGTTTGTGGGATAG